>CBVK0100894387.1:0-15498 GCA_900067695.1 Picea abies | reverse complement strand
CTTGGGTAGTAGATTCAGGGGCTTCATTTCATGCCACACCCCATAGGAAACATTTTCTATGTTATGCTCAAGGTGATTTTGGACAAGTTCATTTGTGTGATGATGCACCATGAAAAATTGTTGGAATGGGAAAGGTAAAAATAAATAAAAAGAATGGAAACCAGTGATTGTTGAAAGAGGTAAGAAATATTTCATATCTAAGGAAAAATCTAATTTCAATAGGGTAGTTTTCAAGTGAAGGTTGTATATCCATATTTATAGATAAGGTGTGGAAGGTCACCAAAGGATCACTGGTGATAGAAAAAGGAGAGAAGGTAGGTACATTATATTTATGTACTGGTAGTATTGACTCTTCTATCTCTTTAGCTTCTACATGAGTGGATACAACACTATGGAATCATAGGATTGGACACATGATTCAGAAGGGGATGCAGATACTTCACAAAAGAAATTGGTTTCTAGGTATTAAACAAATTGATTTGGATTTCTGTGAGCATTGGGTTTATGGAAAGCAAAAGAGAGTCATATTTATCAGAGTCAAAAAATAAAATAAGAGTGAAAGGTTAGATCTTGTTCATACATATGCATGGGGACCAACTTGGGTATCATCTCTTGGTGGCTCCTGTTATTATGTTACTTTTATTGATGATGCAACTAGAAAAACTTGGGTTTATTGCATTCGACAAAAATATGATGTTTTTTGTACTTCTAAGAAATGGAAAGATTTGGTTGAGAATGAGACAGGAAAAAGGTTGAAGTGTCTTAGATCAGAAAATGGAGGTGAATATTGCAGAAATGAGTTGGATTATTAGTATTCATACCATGGTATTCGTAGAGAGAAGACAGTTCTAGGAACATCACAAGAAAATGGTGTGTCAGAAAGGATGAACAGGATAATCATGGAGTGTGCAAGGAGTATGAGATTGCATGCTAGTTTTCCCTTACAGTTTTAGGAAGATGTTTTAGATACTGCTATTTACTTAATAAACAGAGGACCTTCAATCTATTTCGATGGTGGAATTCTAGAGGAGGCATGGACAAGTAAAATGGTAAACTATTATTTTTTGAAGTCTTTTGATTGTGAAGAATTTGTCCATATTGATAAAGAAAATAGAACAAAGCTTGAGGAAAAATCCAAGAAGTGTACCTTTATTGGATACAGTGTTAATGATTTTGGTTATCGCTTATGGGATTATGAAAATCACAAAATCATTAGGAGTAGATATTTCGTATTCAATGAGAAGGTCATGTACAAAGATCAGTTGTAGGGAAAGAAGCAAGAAAGAGAAAAAATAAAATACACAGTGCTTGATGAGATCATTGACTTTTTTTTTTCAAATGTACCCGAAAATAAAAATGTACAAAAATAGGAGAAACAGGTATCCTAAACTCCTGCAAGTGTTGTTAGAATATCTACCAAGTTAAGTAGACCCCATGAACGATACTCTCCTTCATTGTATTATTTATTGTTGATTGATTATGGTGAACCAAAATGTTATGAAGAGGCAATGTAGGTAGACACTGAAAAAGAAGCGGGAGCAAGGCATGAAAGAGGAAATGGATTCCCTAGTAAATAACCAGACTTTGTGTTTGGTTCAGTTTCTTGCAGGAAAAAGAGCATTGCAGAATAAATGGGTTTACACGTTGAAGGAAGAATATGGAGGCAAAAAGCAGTACGAGGCTAGACTTATTGTAAAGGGGTTTGCATAAAAGAAAGGTATAGATTTTGATGAAATATTTTATCTTGATGTTAAAATGACTTCAATTAGGAGTATTTTAAGTCTTGTGGCAGTAGAATATTTACATCCTGAATAGTTAGATGTAAAAACAAATTTTCTCCATGTGGATTTGGAGGAAAAGATTTATATATAGCAACCATAGGGGTATGAGGTCAAAGGGAAGGAAAATTTGGTATGTAGGTTGAAGAAGAGATTGTATGGCCTAAATCAAGCTCCAAGGAAGTGGTATTTGAATTTTGATAGGTTTATGGCAGAACAAGGTTATAGTAGATGACATTCTGATCACTATGTTTATTTTAAAAAGCTAGAAAATGGAAGCTATATTATCTTGCTATTGTATGTAGATCACATGCTTGTTGTAGGGTTTAATATGTAGGATATAAATGTGCTCAAGAAGAAATTAGATAATTTATTTGCGATGAAGGATTTGGGTGTTGCAAAGAAAATCCTTGGTATGAGAATAACAAGAGATAGGAAAAATTGTAGTTTGACATTGTCTCAGGGTGAGTACACAGAGAAGGTGCTGGAGAGGTTTAGAATGCAGAATGAAAAACCACTTAGTACACCTTTGGACAACCATTTGAAATTAACCAAAGAAATGTGTCCCAAGACACAGGAGGAGATAAAATACATGTCCAGGGTCCCTTATTCATTAGCAGTTGGCAGCTTGATGTATGCGATGGTTTTCACAAGACCAAATATTTCACATGCAGCGGGATTTGTGAGTAGGTATATGAACAATCCAAGTAAAGAACATTGGGAGGCAGTAAAGTGGATTCTCAGGTATTTGGAAGGTACTTCTACTCATGCATTATATTTTGGAAGTCCATACATTATTCTACAAGGATATGTTGATTCAAATATGGCAGGTGATAAAGATAACATGAGGAGCACCACAGGGTATGTTTTTATTGTAGGTGGAAAAAAAGTAAGCTGGATTTCAGAAATGCAAAGGTTGGTGCACTTTCAACAACATAGGCGAAGTATGTTGTTGCTATAGAGGCTAGTAAATATATGATTTGGGGTAAAATCATGAAGGTGGGTAACACTTTTGCTTGTTTTATGACAAAAAAAACTGTATTTTCACAAGTTCTTCAACTTCCGGCATACAAAAGTATTTTTTTTATTTAGAATTTCACTTTACAGTAAAAACAAAAGTTGTGAATAATTTTGTTATATTTCTAATGACTATTTTTCAATTTTTTTTTATCAAGATTTGTTATGTCAATTTGACAATTGTCTAGCAATATGTTCCTTAAACATGAAAGGAATGATAATGAGTTATTGTTTTCCACAACAATGTATCTATTATTAAACTTATGTTTTTAAGAAATGAAATATACTGAAACAATCTACAGAGACTCTATTTTATTATGACTAAATTTGAATCTAACGGATGAATATTATAATTTCTAGAATTTTTTTAAGATGACCAAGATGAAAACGTTGCAGATTTTAAACACGTGTTTTTCTACACCTTGTATCTATCTTAATTTTTACTTAAAAGTAAAATCTAAAAATACCCTTTTGAAGAGAACTGTTTAAAAATTATGAATATAAATTTTCCATAATTTTCGGTTGTGTATTTTTAGAGATATAGATTTTTCATTTCACCGAATCATTATCTCATCTAAAAATTTTATTTAGTGATTTTTTTATAAAATTAAATAAATTAGATAAAAACAATGAAAATGAAAACAAATTATACCCAATTAAAGTAGATTCAATTTTAAAAATGTTGGTATCATTTCTCAAACTAAATTCTGAGTATTTGTAGGAGTCCGCTACCTCCAAAGATGAAGTAAGATGGAGAGAATTTTCAGTTTCCTGCAAACAGTCCCATTTTCAAGTTTTCGGCCGAAATATTCTTTCGGTTGAAACCTAGTTTTTAACGGAATCCGTTAAAAATAAACGTTTTGGCTGAAAAGTCTTTCGGCCGAAAGATGCTTACCATGGGAAAATAGTTCACCCAAAAAACGTTGTACATGAATTTCGAGGGCACCGTTAAATTTGATGTGAAAATTTTCAGCCGAAAAATATTTCGGCCGAAAACAATATTTGTTCGGCCCAAAAATTGCCGCTAGAAATTTTGGAGACCCAATTGTCATGAAAGTGTTACCCAGATTCATGATTTTACCCTTTGGTTACAAAGGTTTATGGAGGAATTGGGAAAGAAGCAAGAGAATAGAAGTTTGTACTGTGACAGTGAGAGTGACATTCATCTTGCAAAGAAATTATCCTTCCATTGGAATACTAAGCATGTACATCTCAAGTACCATTTCATATGATCCGTCTTGGAAGATGGACATTTGAAGTTGGAAAAGATACACACTAGCCAAAATCATGCAGACATGTTAACAAAGGGAGTAACCAGAGAGAAATTGAGTTCCTTCTCAGTTTTAGTTGGTCTTCAAGAATGAAGGTGAAGATGATAAATTTTCTAGGTCCAAGGTGGAGTATAGTCCAACATGTACAAAAAAAGTGGAGTTATTGTGATCATTCTCCAAGTGGGATATTGTTGGTTGTGGACCCTGATTATCTTCATGTTTCATAGTTCTTTGTTTTCAACCATGTTTATACCCAATGAATATTGTACACCCCTGCACATGGGGGGTTTGCAGGAGGGGCTTGATCCCACTGTGGGGTCTGGGGGGCTCATATCCCCAACTCGGGGGCATGGGGGCAAGCGGTCCCCTGAAGGAAAAATTGCCTTGTAAATGTATATTGTAATTTCATAGTAAATATGAGCCATTCATTATAAGGTCATAGATTTGACAATAGAATTTATGTTAGAGTTTTTTTTCCCTAGAAGGAAACCCTATTTTATGAGGGAAATATATTATGGCTATGCATCATTGTGAATATTGTATTATGAGAGAGGAGACTATGAGAGAAAGTAGAGGAAGTTACAATGGATGTGTTGTAGGTTGTATCCCTTCATTTGTTGGATAATAAAAAGGAAGGACTTGGAAATTTCTCTGGTGGACGTAGCACACACTGGGTGAACCATGTATATCTGTGTTTATATTGTATTATGTACCTTCTGTGTTTTATTTCCGCATTTTTTTTTATTTTATTTCTTCGCGATCTTGTTTTTCTAACAAATTCCACCATGGCCACTCTACAATTTCGCAATTCAACCAATTATAGATCTAAAAATGCCTAGACTAAGATTTAAAATTGGGGATTTTTAATCCCTGGGATAATTTTCCTTAATTATTCATGAAATTTCCCCAATTCCACTGTAGTAATTTCTACAAACATGTTTCAGACATCCATTTCAAACATTTCATCGAACAATTTGCATGCAGACTCTGCAAACTCAACTTCAACGCTCTATCTATATCCCATACAGGCTTAGTGTCAAACATGTGTATCTGATACCACATTGTAATGTCCCCATTACCAACAAACCGAAAAACCCATTACATCCACATTGAAGCATTCCCGGCCCCAAGATGGAAAAATGCCCCACAAATGTTTTGACTCTAATACCATTTATTTACATAAAATACTTTTGCATATGCACAAAGTTATACAGACTACAAAAAATATACACATGCATAATAATATAGGAAAAAATGGTAACATAAATACACAATTATACACAGTAATTAAATAAAATACACAAAAGACTCTTATCTTTTGTAAATAATCATTGATTGTGTGGATACCTCGTTCCTCCTAGCCTTAGACTCTACTACTCATAAACTCTCAGCAGTAGGTCACCCTCGAGCTGTGGCTAAACTTCACCAGGGAAAAGGAATCCTAAGCTAAGCTAAGTTCTATCGACAACTAAAATACACAGACTTAGGTGTCATCTCTAGCAAACAACCTACAACCTCTCATTCCCCACATGCCTGTCCCACCCTATAAAGTGTGCCCCTTCTCTTCTTGATATTCCTTTGGCCACCCCACTTCCCTTTCAGAGCTTCAACAACAGGACAAACATGAAGTCTTAGAGCCCTGCAACTGTAGCTTGGAACCTTGGGAAAAAAATTCCCAACAATTCTCTCACTTGGAGAGAATTGCTCATGAGCCTGGAAACCCACTTCTTCAACAACAAACAGACCAAAAAAACTGCCTCTTCAACTCAATATTCCCTAGGTACTGGTTAACCACAATTCCCAAGATTTCCAAGTACAAGTAATGTGATGGAAGTAAGGTACCGATGACCATAGTGAGTGAATAATGAAGGAATTAATTGAAAAATGAACTAAGTTCCAAAAATATATTTGGATGCTTGTAACTTGACACTTGTCACCTTATGAACTAGGTTTGAATCCACTTGGTGACTCGTTCCCAACCTTTAGGAACTTAGGATAAATAAATATCCATACTTTGAATTTTAGGAAATATTATTATAATATTTCCTTGGTATTAATCCCCCTTGGCTTAGCCCCATTTCCTATACTCTTAGCCCCCTTTCCCTTGTAGTGGAGTTCTATCCCCCCAAACTCTTTTGTCTGACTGGGTCTACAACGATGATGTATTTTATTAATATCATCAAGTGTGAATACATATTACAAAGTTAGGATCACTGGCCTTTTAGCATCTAGGATATTCAGCCTAATCACACAAGCACTCTAGCCTCAAAACATATATACAAAGGCTCTCTAGCGCAAAATATCCTATCTCACCAACCTATAAAGAATATGTGTATTTACGATTGGGGTTCAACATAGGGGTATTACAATAAGTCTATTGATGGAGTCGAAGTAGACATTCTAGGGCATACAAATGACTTTACTAGACAATCATCTATTCCAACTCGTGTTCCATTGTGTGGATAAAATACAAGGTGATTTCATGTTAGGAGCATAATTTCTTGTTTTGGTAGATCCAATAATTATCAACAAGAAAGAAAAGAAATTATAAAATGAAACTAAAAAGGAAGTAAGTAGAAACTCCTATGTTTCAAGAAGGAAAATTCCAAAGTAGAGAGCGAGGAGGGAAGAAATAAATATGATCCAACATTCATATTTCATATAGTGATCTAAGTAAGATGGAAAGAAGAGTATGCTATGCATAGGTGCATGGTGAGAAAATGATTACTCAAATAACTGTAAAATTGATTAAGGATTGCACTTCAAAGTCCCCTAATGCATTATGGCATAGAGAAAAGTACTTTGTGTCATTACCTTATAATCCCTTAGTCAAGGTCATTCCTCAAAAGGCTTATGCAACATTAATGAGCCCCTTAGAGATCCATATATTCCAAGAGGACATTAATGAACTTCTAAAAAAGGGTTTATTGAAGCTTTCAAGAGTGCTTGAGTGTGGAGAGGTGTTAGGGTCCTAACCCGCACATAGGTAGAACAATATATTAGGATGTAATAAAGGTAAATATTAATAAGGCCTTTCAATAAAATAGAATAAGGCAGATGTAAGAAGACCTAATAGAAGCTTCCACTTCTAGAAGGATGTTCCTCTATATGCTTCTTTTTAGTATAAATAGGAGTCGAGGGTATGAGAACCCTAACTTTGATATTACCGTAATAGAGCTCTGCTCAACTGGAGGTTTCCCCCTCGAGGAGGATTGTGAACATTTCTTTCAGATTCAAAGTGCTATTTCTATTATTATTCTCATATCATTTCAGTGCTACTGTGGTGAATGTTCTAGTTATATTTTTGTTATTCTGCCATTTCTAGCATTTTATTTCTATTCTACATACATTTTATATCTAGTATATTACAAGTGGTATCAGAGCACTTTCCTCAATAAAAAGTGTGGGTTAGATTTTTTTTTAGGGTAGAGACGTATTCTAGCGTCTTTAAGCCACATAGATATGTCGTTACGAGCATAAACCTGCGGTTGAGGGATTCATACATGGAGGAAATACAAGTGGTACATCAGAGCACATCTGTTGGACACCCTTGTAACCCCTATTGGTGCCCCTTCGAGTGGTAGCGCATCAGACAACACTTGTGTATGGATCAACCTAGATTACCTGAAAGCCCTCTTTAGATAAACCGATCGGCCACCTAACTTCTATAGTGTCACTGAGAACAACACTTGGGAAGATACTCTCTGTACCTGGATAGTCGGGTAGTATGGCTAAGGGTATGGTCTATCCTCCTTATTTAGTGCCCTGAGATATTGGGCCGAGTACTATTGTTGGACCCTGCATTTGTATCAAAGAGCTATAGCACAAGGCAAACCCTTGTTTGTAGAACCCTTGAATACCTAACCCTGGGGGACAGAAACATAAAAAAATTAAAACAGACAAGATATATTACCTTGAAACTGTGTTTGGGTTGCCAAGTAAATACACATTTCTTTATGGTTAAGAATTTGGGCATTTCCTCTCTGTAGTATTCTTCAGACCAAAGTCTAACTTCGTAGGTGTAAAAAAAAAAAAAAAGACTGGAAATTGTTTCACCATTATTTGAGACCTATTCCATTGGATTCATCTCTTCGCCCTTATCACATTCATCCATACCATTTTTCGTTAGAAAAAATGACCTGGCCCACCCCTTTTTAGTTCCCCAATCCTCATGGCCCATACCCATAGCCAAGACTTGGAAGCTCACTTCAACACCTTGCAATCTGGTCTCATCGAGACCCAACAAGAAGTGAAACAACTCAGTGCCAATGTTGTCACCATCAATACAACCATGTAGTCCTCAAGGGAGGAAATCAAACAAGACCTCACCACCCAACTTGAATCATTCTTTTCGGCTCTCTGCACCAAACTGCATATCCCTACAGATAACCCTTCCTCTTCCTCACCTCCACATACTGACAATGACCATTCCCCTCATTCCCATAACTTTCAAAACCATCACTTTCAACATGACCTATGCCTTCCATGGGTGGATGTGACCAAATTTGATGGCTCAGACCCCACTAGTTGGGTAACCCAAATGGAACATTTTTTCTCTTTATACGACATTACAAATGACTTGGTCAAACTACGGTATGGTGTTCTCCATCTAGATCAAGAACGCTGTCAATGGTGGCAATGGAGAAAAACTTCTCGTCAAGGGTATATTGCTTGGACAGACTTTGTGGAAGAGCTTTATGAATGCTTTGACATTGACACCAACCATTTGGGTTGTTTGACAAAGTTGAAGCAATTAGGAATAGTGGAAGACTTTATAGTTTCCTTTGAGCGCCCGGATTTTAGAACAGAGGGCATGTCTGATGCCTTTTTCTGAGAGTGTTTTATCAGTAGCCTCAAGGATGAGATTCGGGCCCATGTCCTCATGGGTCGGCCTCAGAGTTGGGTGGAGACTACTAAAAGAGATAGAGAAGCACAACAAGTTGTATCTTCTCAAAACAAAAAACCCTCCTTTATCCCTCGCCCTAAACCAGTAAATCCCACTACTCCCTATACTCCACTAAAGATCTAAAAATTGACCAGGGATGAAATGGTTGAATGCCAACTCAAAGACCTTTGTTATAACTATGATGACAAATATTTTCCTGGCCACAAGTGTAAATAACAAAATCTTTTTATGGCCATCTCTGAGGATATTTCAGAAGAGGATGTAGAAACTCCCCTTGTGTCTGAGTCACCTGAATCCACTAACATAAACCCTCCCTCAAACCCTCCCAAAGTAGAATCGGTCATTTCCCTCAATGCTCTCACTGGCTTTTCCACTCTCCAAACCCTCAAGCTAATTGGTTACATCAACCATCGGAAGGTCATCATTCTGGTTGATAGTGGAAACACCCATAATTTTATTCATCTCTGCATTGCCCAAGAAACTCATTTCTACATCCATGTCGTCAATAATTTCCAAATCATGATTGCCAATGGTGGCTCCATGAAATGTGGAAGGTGTTGTAAAAATGTGTGTCTCCAAATTGGTGACTACCACCTAAAATCCCATATGTTTTCTATCGACATGGGAGGTTGTGACATTGTGTTGGGTGCAGACTGGTTAAGGAGTTTGGGTCCCATTCTCATGGATTTTAAAGACTTAACCATGCAATTCGACCAAGAGGGCCACCAATATAAGTTCCAAGGCTTCACCGTTGGTTCACCTGAGAACATTAGTTCCCATCACATGTAAAATCTTCTCAAAAAAGGTCATTTTGGTGTTATCGCCCAACTCCATGCCATACAAGCAACAAAGACACCCTCGGTCCCGCAAGACCTCCAAGCCATCCTTTCTAAGCACCCATTGGTTTTTTCCACCCCCCAAGGACTCCCTCTTCCCGTGGTGTTCATGATCATTCCATTCCCCTTGTACCTGGAAGCCTTCCTCCCAATATCCACTCGTATTGTCACCCCTTTTCCCCAAAAAATGAAATTAAGAAAATGGTCCAGGAACTCCTTAATGCAGGCATTATCTGCCCTAGTACAAGCCCCTACTCTTCTCCTGTGGTCATGGTCCTGAAGAAATAAGGTTCTTGGCGAATGTGTCCTAACTTCTGTGCCCTCAAAAAACTTACCATCAAAGACAAATTCCCCATTCTTGTCATTGATGACCTCCTGGATGAATTAAATGGCACCCAATTCTTCACTAAACTTGATCTTCGTTCGAGCTACCACCATATATCTATGAAAGAGGTATACATTCCCAAGATTGTCTTTAGAACTCATGAGGGTCACTATGAGTTTTTGGTCATGCCCTTTGGCTTGTGTAATGACCCATCCACCTTCCAAAGCCTCATGAATCATGTCTTCTGTCCTTTTCTCTGCCATTTTATCTTATTTTCTTTGATAATATCCTCATCTATAGAAAAACCTGGACAGACCATCTTTCTCATGTGGATCGAGTTCTCCATCTACTCTCTCAGCACCAACTTTTCCTGAAAAACTCTAAATGTGCTTTTGGCACCTCAGAAGTAGAATACTTGGGCCATCTGGTTGGCAAGGATGGCATTAGAGTGGATCCTAAAAAGATTGAAGCTATGCAATATTGGACTCACTTAAAGAATCTTAAGAGCTTGCATGGATTTCTGGGCTTAACAGGGTATTATCACAAGTTTGTTAAGAATTATGGGAAGATTGTAACACCTCTCACTTCTCTCCTCAAAAAGAACTCTTTCACTTGAACTCCAGCTGCTGCTCAATATTTTCAAACCTTGAAGATGGCCACTCCAGTCCTTGCTCTTCCCGATTTCACAAAGACCTTTGTGTTGGAATGTGATGCCTCAGGGAAAGGAATTGATGTTGTCCTTATGCAAGAGGGTTGACCTTTGGCCTTTACTAGAAAGCAACTATTTGAAAGAAATCTGGACAAATCCATATATGAAAATGAAATATTGGCTATTTTGCATGTCATTGATCTGTGGTGCCCTTATCTATTGGGGAAATGTTTCCAAATTAAGACAGACCATCAAAGCCTCAAGTATTTTCTAAAACAATGTATTTCCTCCCTAGAGCAACAAAAAATGGTGACTAAGATCTTTGGATATGATTATGAGATCATTTACAATAATGGCAAAGACAATGTGGTTACAGATGCACTTTCCCGAAAATATGAAGATGAAGGATCCTTTTTTTCTCTTTCATTCATTGTAGTAGATTGGCTCCAAGCCATTCGCCAAGAATGGCTACAAGATCCCAAAAGTTTACAGTTGATCCAACAATTGTAGTCCAATGCTCCTGCTTCCCTAGGGTACTCTTGGCTCCATGATGAACTTCGATACAAAGGTCGTTTGTATTTAAGTAAAAAATCAAAGCTTAAATCCACGGTACTTTCTGATCTTCATGCTACACCCACAATAAGGCACTCCAGGTTCACCAAAACCTATGACAGGGTCAAACGTTCCTTTTTCTGGGATGGTATGAAATAGGACATTCGTACTTTTGTCACTGAATGTGATGTGTGTCAACGCAGCAAGGGAGAAACAGTCAAATATCTTGGCACACTACAACTGCTCTCGATTCCACCTACTATTTGGAAGGATATCTCTATGGATTTTATTACCGGCTTACCCAAATCGGGAAATAAATTAGTCATCATGGTGGTTGTTGATCGCCTTTCCAAGTATGCTCATTTATGCGCCCTTCAACACCCGTTTACAACATCCACGGTGGCTCAAATTTTCATGGATCAAGTCTTCAAGCTTCATGGCATGCTTCACTCCACTGTTTCTGATCACGACCCAACTTTCAAAAGTAAGTTTTGGCAAGAGCTGTTCAATATACAAGGCACCAAATTACATCTCAGCACAACTTATCATCCCCAGACTCATGGCCAAATGAAAGTTGTCAACAAGTGTTTGGAAACATATTTGAGGTGTTTTGCCTCGGAAAATCAAAATCAATTGGCTCAATGGTTACCCCTAGCTGAATGGTGGTACAACACTTCATACCATATAGCTACATGAATGACTCCTTTTGAAGCAATATATGGACAAAAGCCACCTTCAGTTCTCTCATACTTTCCGGGTTCCTCAAAGGTCCAGGCAGTTGACCTAACACTTACAACTCGAGAGGATATTATCCATACCCTCAAAGAGAATTTGGCCATGGCACAGAATCTCATGAAGCAACAAGCAAATCAAGGTCACTCTGAACGTCAATTTGCAAAAGGGGATCAGGTGTTTCTTCGACTGCAACCTTACAAGAAAACTTCCCTCAAGGTCGACCATTGCCAGAATCTAGCACCCAAATTGTATGGTCATTATACCATTCTCAAGCATGTGGGACAAGTAGACTATCAGTTAGCTTTTCCCATCCATTCGAAGCTACATATTTTTTTTCATGTTTCATGATTAAAGAAGGTGATTGGAGCTAAGTGCCAAATTCAAACCAACCTTCCAGAGTTAGCTGAAGAAGGATCCATTTGGATATAGCCAGAAGCAATTTTGGACCAGCATGAGCATCGTCTATGTCAAAGAGCCATCAAGGAAGTCCTAGTCCAGTGGAAAGATACAACTCTAGCAGATGCCACTTGGGAACCAACTACCATTCTGCAACAATTTCCTCATCTCAAGCCTTGAGGACAAGGCTGCTTTTAAGGGGGTGGATATGTTAGGGTTCTAAAGCACACATAGGTAGAACAATATATTTGGATGTAATAAAGGTCAATATTAATAAGGCCTTTCAATAAAATAGAATAAGGAAGATGTAAGAAGACCTAATAGAATCTTTTGTTTCTAGAAGGATCTTCCTCTAGATGCTTCTTTTTAGTATAAATAGGATTCGAGGGTATGAGAACCCTAACTTGGATATTATTGTAATAGATCTCTTCTCAATTGGAGGTTTCCCCCTTGAAGAGGCCCATGAACATTGCTTTCATATTCAAAGTGTTATTTATGTTATTATTCTCATATCATTTTAGTGCTATTGTGATGAATGCTCTGGTTGTATTGTTGTTATTCTGCCATTTCTAGCATTTTATTTATGTTCTACATACATTTTATATATGGTATATGACAAGAGGATCCTATGTAAACAATCACTTTGAGTATAAGTGATGTCAGCCAAGGTTATTGGTGAACTACAAGATACTGAATAAGGTCTTGCAACCTATCATGTATCCTCTACCCAATAAAATTTCATTGTTACATAACATTAAAGGAAAAACATTTTTTAGCAAATTTGATTTCAATTTAGGGTTTTATTAAATTGTAATTGTCCTTGAATATCACCAAAAAACTACTTTCATGGTACCCCATAGACATTACTAGTGGAATGCAATTCCTTTTGGGTTGAAAAATGTCCCTAGTAAGTTCCAGAAAGAGATGGAAGACATATTCACAGAATACTCATGGTTGCTAATTTATATTGATGATATTCTTGTCTGTTCAAGAAATATCCATGAACATTTGAAGCATTTGTAGTAGTTATATGAATTAGTCTTCAAGAATGGTATTGTTATATCAAAGACCAAGACATAAATTGGCAGAACTCAGATAGAGTTCAATGGATTCAAGATATTAAAATGTCAGGCAAAATTTCAAGAACACATTTTGAATTCTTTTAACTAGTTTCATTATATTATAATAGATAAAACACAACTTTAAAGGTTTATGGGAAGCCTAAATTACATAAGACCATTTTACAAATGATGTAAAATAGATATTATAATCTTATAGTATAGATTAAAGAAATCCTCTCCATTGTGAACAAAAGAAAAAACTTTTGTGGTTCAGAGAATTAAAGCAAAAGTGAAAAAACTCCCTTCACTTTCACTACCTTCAAAAGAAGGAAGTTGTATCATTGAGAAATATAAATCAAATGGGACATGGGGAGGTGTTTTATTGGAAAAAAAATGGCTATGAAGAAGTTTTCTCCTATGCTTCCGGTTCATTTCATGTAGAAGAACTAAAATATCCATCTAGTGATAAATAGTTTTAGAAATAAAGAATACTATCCATCATTTCATAATTTATTTAAAACTTGTGCATTTCTCAGTAAGAACATATTTAAAAAATTCACAAGTTATGCTCAAGTCTGAGAATTTATTAACTGAAAGTAATTCAAGAATTCAAAAATGGGTGTTATGGCTTGACAATTTTGATTTCGACATAGAGTACAAGCCAAGTCATTTAAACTATTTAGATAGCATTCTCACACCATGCCTTTGCTTGGTATGTTTTCTGTAGGACTATCAATAAAATAAAAATCTATAATAATAAGAGTGCAATAAATTATGGAAGCAGTGTAGAAGAAAATAGAAGAAAGAGAATAGAAAATAATTCATTTATTTTCATCTAAATCAATGATGGAAAGGTCAGTATTACTCAGATTGGTTAGAAAAAAAGTAGCAGACAAATACATATTTTCTATCCTCATTGAAGGGATACAAATCTCACCATTAAAAAATTATATTCTAGAAAAATGAGAGAAAACAAATTTCTTTGGTCTATCTTGTGCTCAAGAGAAACTCTCTAGAGGAAGATTTGGAGTCTATATTGACTTTGATGAAGATGATATTTTCTATTGTGACATAGGGTTAGAAAGACTCACTTGGGATATCTATTCGCTCATATTACAATTATTAAAAGAGAAATGTGAAGTTATCATATGTGTAGATCCCCATAACCTAACTAGACATCCATGGATTGGATGGAAAAAAATACTTTTAGAAAACTTATGTCGTCACAAAGATTAGACATAGAGAAAATCCAATTTAGTTCTACATCTTCAAGATAATCTCACCATGTCCAATTGATACTTCTTATGTTTCAAATTCAATATTAAGGTAACAGGAAGTCACATATAAAATTTAGAACCACTAGAATTCATCTCATATATGAAATTAGTCAAATATCAACAAGGAAAAATTATTGGCATGCTCGAGTAAGAAGTTGAATTAAATCTCCAAGTTCGATTAAGTTTTTTAAGGATAATTTTTTTATATCCCACACCATCTCCTACAAGGATTAGATGCAGCATGATTTTTTTCTAACTTCCTACATCCCCTACCCAAGTTCATAGAAAATGACTCCATTGGTGAAACTGATCATGACAGACCCAATGGTTGAACATGTGGTGAACCTGAATGCATTTACTTCAACAATGACAGCTAGAAGCATGGTGCAGCTCATGTTTTTTGTGAAATGAATTTAACCAGCACAACCACATTATAAAAGTGGTTGATATACGCCAATCGATGTCATTTTGCACCTTTCCAAAATATCTTGTTCTCAATTCTTCTATACCCAAATTTAATGCATAATGCGCCCATAAAACCTATATTAATATCAAATATAAATGTATAGTACTTGTGTTAAGAACCAAATATCAATATAGCATAGAAAAACCTCAGAAAAGGTACTCAACGCCTTGAAAAAGAGATAATTTCAAATAATAGGCCTCTTTGAGGGGGCAACCTCCTTTTACCCCAC
>CBVK0100894382.1:0-15156 GCA_900067695.1 Picea abies | reverse complement strand
CCTTTTTGAAGGAAAAATCTGAAGCATTTGAAAAATTCAAAGTGTTTAAGGCTCTGACTGAGAATCAAACAAGAAAAATATTAAAGGTAGTAAGGTTTGATAGAGGAGGAGAGTTTAGTTCATGTAACTTCAAAGAGTTTTGTGATAAACATGGGATCAAAAGAGAGTACACAATTCCAAGGACTCCACAGGAAAATGGAGTTGTTGAGAGGCAGAATAGATCAGTACAGCAAATGGAAAGATCAATGATGAATGAAAGGAACATACCTCAGATATATTGGGTAGAAGAAATTCATACAGTCATTCATATCCTTAAAAAATATCATCTTAGGCCACATAGTGACAAGACTCTTTATGAACTATGGTTTGGAAGACCTGCTTCAATCAAGCATTTTAAAGTCTTTGGAATTAAATGTTATATTAAGAATAATGATGAAAATATTGGCAAATATGATGACAGGGTTGATGAAGGTATCTTCTTGGGTTATGATACAAATAGTAGAGGGTACAGATGTTACAATAAGAGGCTGCATAAACTAGTTGATTGTATAGACATAAAAGTTGATGAAGAAATCTCGTTCAAAAATGTAAGCAGTGTTGAACCAAGCACAAAAGATATAGTTGAAGATGAAGATGAACATGTCCAAGGATCAGGAAGAGAAGAATCTGAATCAGATGAAGATACAAATACTTAGGCTGACATAAATCAGTAGAAAGAAACAAACTCACCTCTCAGAACTGTTAGAAAGAATCATACTGAAAATCAGATAATTGGAGATATAAATAAAGGAGTTCAAACAAGAAGGAAATTGATTAAAGACTCGAAACAATCTCATGTTTCCTTTTTATCTATGACTGAACCTAAAAATTTTGGTGAAGCCAGCCAACATGATGATTGGATTAGAGCTATGAATGAAGAGCTTGATCAGATTGAGAAGAACAATACTTGGGAGCTTGTACCTAGACCTGAAGATAAGAATGTAATAGGTTCCAAATGGGTGTTCAAGAATAAAATGAATGAAAAAGGACAAGTTGTTAGAAATAAAGCCAGATTGGTCTGTAAAGGGTATGCACAAGTTGAAGGTCAAGATTTTGATGAAACCTTTGCACCAGTGGTAAGATTAGAAGCCATCAGAATGTTCCTTGCATATTCATGCCATAAGAACTTTAAAGTGTATAAGATGGACGTTAAGTCAGCGTTTCTTAATGGAGATCTAGAGGAAAAAGTATATATGGAGCAACCTGCAGGATTCTCATTTACAGATAATCCTAATTATGTTTGCAAGTTGAAGAAGGCCTTATATGGACTGAAACAAGCACCACAAGCTTGGTATTATAGACTGGACAAATTTTTACAAGACAAAGGGTTCAAGAAAGGTACTATTGACAACAATCTCTACATTAAGTCTGAAGGTGATAATTTACTAGTTGTTTTGGTTTATGCAGATGATATTATTTTTGGCTGCACTAATGAATCATCTATCCAGTGGTTTGCTAACTCTATGCAAATAGAATTTGAGATGTCCATGATAGGAGAACTGTCATATTTTCTTGGTTTACAAGTAAATTAGAGTTCTGCAGGAATATTTATCTCTCAAGAAAAATATTTGAAAGAGATGTTGAAGAAATTTCAGATGGAGGATTCCTCTCCTGTTAGCACACCTATAGTGGTTGGTTTCAAGCTCAGTAAAGATGATATTTCATTGGATGTTGATCAAAGGACATATATCTCTATGATAGGAAGTCTTTTGTACATCACAACATCTCGTCCTAATATAATGCAAGCTGTTGAAATGGCAGGTCGTTATCAATCTGCTCCTAACAAATTCATTTGGTAGTTGTCACAAGGATATTCAAATACTTGAAGGGAACAATGATTTATGGTCTGTGGTATCCAAGAAATCATAATTTTCATTTCACTACTTATTAAGATGCAGATTGGGAAAATTGTGTGGATGAGAGAAAGAGCACCAGTGGAGGTGCATTGTTCCTGGGTGACTCGTTGGTAGCATGGATTAGTAAGAAGTAGGGATCTATTTCCTTATCAACTACAAAGGCATAGTACATTGTTGTTGCTACTTTTTGCACTCAGATTTTATGGATGATTCAAACTCTTACAGATTTGAAGGTAAATTACACTAATCCAATTACAATTCACTGTGATAACACTAGTTCCATTAGTGTCTCCAGGAATCCTATTCTTCATTCCAAGACTAAGCATATCCCAATAAAATACAATTTTCTCAGAGAAAAAGTCACAAACAGAGTTGTTCAGATGAATTATATCCCTTCCACAGAACAAATAGCTGATATCTTTACTAAACTGTTAGCAGCGACCCCTTTTGGATATCTTCGTCAAAAGCTGGGGGTTATAACTTCTTTCATATAATCTATTCACTTGGTCAGGAGGAGTACTTATTGAATATGTGTTGTATTTCTAAGATGCTCATAGTTGACAGGGGGAGTATGTACTGCAATAGCTCAGGGGGAGCGTGTTTCTTCTTTGACATTGATGTCAAAGGGGCATAAAGTGTGGTAATTTATGGGATGCTACAGTGGTATAGTTGGACGTTCTTCAATGGATTTCCATCAATGCCAAAGGGGGAGATTGTTGGCATGTTTTTAGACAGAGGCAGAGTATGCGTGTTTGTCATTGATGGTGAATATCAACACAATCAGATGGCGAAGATCAGCACGATCAGTAGCATAGCAATAATGGCAAGATCAACAGTGTAACCTCAGAAGGAGGAAAACAGTCAAAGCAGGACAAAGGTTTCATTTCAGAGTTTCGTAGATCAGGAAATCCAAAGGAAAGAGGTTCAAACTCATGATATGTGAAATCACGATAAGAATCCTAACCATTAGAGTCATAGGACACGTGGCAACTGATTGGAATTTCACTGACTTTCACATTGGAGGAGTCAATGGAGCATGGTGTGGGAACTCGTGATATGTGAGATCATGAAAATATCTGGACCATCAAATCATCGAGATCATGGATTGTTGATCAGGCATGACGAAGGCCCGTGAAGTTGCAAAATCGCAATAAGATCTTGACCGTTGATTCAGGAAGGACACGTGGTGAAATCGCGATAATATCTGGACCGTTGGTTCCATAGGACACATGGCAAAAGATCATCATTTTGATGACTAGAAATTCAAAGGAGAGAAGTGCTCGTTTGATTGGTGAGTGGTCATATCTCGTGGTCACATTGTCGAGAGTTGGAGAGCAGAGCTAGAGAAGCCAAGCTTTATTTCGGAGTTCATAACATGGAGAGTCGATAGGACTCCTCATAGAATACCCAAGACGTGAAAGTGCGAAATGTGTTTTCAAATAAGGTTGTGGTCACAGCTAGTGGTTACATCTACAGAAGATGGAGGAAGAATTTAGTAGTGTTAACCTCCATCTCGGAGTCTCGGCGATCGCGAGTTGGAGTATCGAGAACCTTCATCATAGGAATTGCGATGAGATCTGGATCGTTAGATCATTAGAGATCTCAACCGTTGATCAGGCTTGATAAAGTT
Organism: Picea abies; assembly: GCA_900067695.1. Taxonomy (NCBI): domain Eukaryota; kingdom Viridiplantae; phylum Streptophyta; class Pinopsida; order Pinales; family Pinaceae; genus Picea; species Picea abies. The sequence continues at coordinate 11,631 of CBVK0100894382.1, read as the reverse complement.
CATAAGTTCGTGAAATATGAAGCACCTTTTGGCGCAGCCTATGGTCACCACCAGTGGTCACATGAGGGGAATAATCTAGTGGTGCTAAGCTCCATCTCAGAGTCTCGGCGATCGTTACTTGGAGTGTCAAGACCCTTCATCACAGGAATGTCGAGATGTGAATTCATGAAATTTAAATTTTGTTTAGCGCTTGGTCACAGCTAGTGGGCATATGAGATAAACACGAAATCCTGTGGATTTAATCCAATGGTACTGGTTAATTGGAAACTTGATCAAATGGTTACTATTTCACCTCACAGGTAATCGATCAGTTATGATTCAATAAGCAGAACTGAATCCTGATTCTTGGATGGTTGGTGATTCAGTTGTTGATGCATTTTCTTGGAGATTCAAGGTGTAATTGAAGAGGTGGTATAGGATAAAATGGAGATGAAATGACTATAGAAGGTTGGTTGTTCTGAATGAAAAATGAGTTGAACTGTAAGAAAGAGAAAATTACAGTATGCACAGTGTGAGACCGACAGTATGCCCAGTGTAGCTTGAAGAAAGAGAAGAATTGCAGAATAGCTTGAAGTAGAGCAGAATTGCAGAACAGATAGAGGAAGAGAAGAATTGCAGAACAAATAGAGGAAGAGAAGAATTGCAGAACAGTTAGAAGCAGACTAGATTTACAGAACAGAGAATAAGTGGTAAGAATCAATTTATCTGTGTTGTTGGTTATTCAATCATTTATTCATAATCAGGGTGGTTGGGAGGTGCTAGGGAGGATTGTTGTCCTCAGAGGTTCAAGTGGGTGCTTGAACATAGGGAGTTGTATCTTCCATCTGGTTGCAGCCAGAGAAACCAGGGTGGCAGGGTGGTGCAAGGGATAACTTTGGTTCTCTGTTATACAGGTCGGTGCCTGTGTAACAGGAAGTTGGTGCTTCCATCCAGATGGTGTTGAAACACTTAGGGAGTTGTTGCTTCCTTCTAGTGGGTACTAGAGAAACCAGAGAGTTGGTGCTCTCAAACAAGTTGGAGCTTGTAAAATAGAGGTAGTAGCCTCACATTGATTTGGTGATCAATTATAGATGATGTACATAAATTAAAAGACTACCTATCATTTCGAAGAAGAAGAGGTTTTCTCCCTTTATGGGCTTCTTCGTGAAAATCTGTCTCTGTGTATATTTAATGTGTGAGTGATGCTCATTATTTATGTTGTCCATATGTAGTATAATATTGATGGTCACTTGGAGAAAGATTAAAAATGGTTTAATTGAGTTAAAATTGTTTAAGCACAGTAACAAATGATTCACCCCCCCTCTCAGTTGTCTTAGTAATTTCAATAGGCTCTACATCAATGATCTTTCTGTTTTCAATATTTTTTGAATCAAATTCCAAATCAGGATTCAGCTCTCTGTCTTTGACCTCGCCCACCAATGATTGTTTCAAGCGACATTCATCGGTGTTGTGCAAGGGGATTTTGTTGAAGTCACACCACTTCTCGGTGTCATTCTTCATCTTTCCTTTACACTTCTTATCCTGTTTCTTGGACTGGTTGTCTATAATTTGTTGGTTAGGGCCATATTTACCGTGATTTGATTGTTTCATATTTGCAGACCCGAATTCCCATTTTTTCCAGTGCCTATTTTTCTGCTCGATTTTGACAACATATTGATAGGCAGCTCCCAATGATGAGATGTTTAGGAAATCCATTTCGGTTTGGATGTAGCTATGCAGAGCCCCGTGGTATTTCAAAACTAGATGTTGCTCAGAGTCTTTGATACCTAAATTGGTGCACAAGTTATGGAAATTATTTATGAACTCCGACACTATTTGTCTCTTCTCTTGTCGTAGTGTGGTCCATCTCATGTACTAGTCTTCATAGTTATCAACAAGAAAATATTGTTCTTTGACCACATCCACAAAAAAAATCCCAAGTGGGCTCGACACCATATATTCCATATTCATCTATGGAACTATGCTCCTAGTAATTTTCCTACCATTGTTTGACATGGGGGAGATCCTTGAGGAGTGCGAAGGTGATCATTTCCCTGGCGGAAAAATTTTGAATAGAGAAATAACATTCTAATAGATTTAACCATTTTTTTAGGGAATTTGCATCTATCTGACCTTCAAATATGGGAATATCAAAATTAAATTGTACCTTGAAGGGAGAGGTTCCTCCAAAATGGCTTCTTGATGAATATGCACACGTTTCTATCGGCATGCATTGAAGGATGTGTGAAAAATTCTCCATCATTTCATCCCTCGATCACATGAGAGCTTTCTCAAGCAACGGATTAACAAAATCTTTTGCTTCACCTTTTTTATTTTCAGCTGCCATTGAGGGTTTCTTGGGTGTGTGAGAGTGATTGTCCCCAAGAGAGACAAGCTCGAGACCCAACTTTCTATACTCGGACCTCCACGAGGACATGCACGGAAAAATGATCAAGACCAGCCTGCTCTGATACAACTGATCCAGATTATTTTCGAAACAAAATGAAAGAAAATAAATTACAATGAAGTACTCATGAAAATTGCCAGAAATAGAGAAACACAATAATATTTGATTTCTATTAATGAAAGAATTGTAAAGAGACTGTAAAAATACAGAGTGCAAGACTCACTAGAATGGTGGCAGATTTATCTTTGAGAAGAGATGTGACTGCTACACTCATTCACCAGAAGATTATTACAATGAGGCTCGAAAGGCCTTTTCATGATAAGAATGAATTCCAAAACCCTAGACATCCAAAAACCTAATCCTAGGATATGAAACACCAAAATTCATGTGGGCCCCATCTACGTAAGTTAGTACATTAACTTCCCAGGGTCGTAACTTTTTCATATGATCTCCATTTTAGGCTTGTGATAGACCGTTGGAAAGGTATTTTCGAGAAATACACATTGCATTGTCAAACTCTGACTCCATCTATAGTTTAGATGTGGAGAGACAAAAAAAACATTATTTAGGGCTCGAAAACAGACCTGGAAGTACATCAAGATGTGCTGACATGAAAGCATACAATATAATCTAGTTGGATTAGGTGGGAGGCCACTAGTATCCATATGGAATATTTGTATGGCTTCAGAAATCCTTGGAAGTGTAGAACCCAAAATTACAAAGAAGTACAGAAGAAGGTGTTGAACTAAAAACTGAAAGGAGGAGATAGTTGGAATAGGTGGGTGGCCACCAATATCCATCTGGATCAGTCCTCCCCTCTTAGGAATCAATGGTATCCATTGCGTTGAGTGCCCAAGGAAGAGGGGAAAGCATTTTCTGAATCTGAATCTTGGTGAGATGCACTCCTTGCTGGAGAAGTTGTGCTTCTTTGCTTGCGGAAGATTGTCACAAACTTGTTGTTGGAGGGGTTGAATCTATTCCAGCAACTTGTTGTCTCTAGGTTTGATGGGGCATTGTGTAGGCACCATTGTAGGTGAAGAAACAATATATTCTTTCTCTTCGACAATCTATTTTTGTTGGATAGAAGGTGTTGAGGTTGTAGTGGTTGTAATGGTATTCTATGCATCCTTTGAACAAACTGTGAAGAGAATTGTTGGAAGCAGGCCAAATTGGAAAGACAGGTTATTTTGGGAAGAAAGGCATGCATGAGGAAAGCAACAGCTGGAAGGAAGAGAAGCACATGCGCATGCATGGAAGACCTAACAATGCTAGGGTTAGGGTTTTTGTAATACATTGTAATGGATGATGAGCCAGAAATGTGTATATATATATATATATATATATACCTAGGGGAGGTAGCAAGAAGGGAATCTAGGGAGTAGTTATCTAGTATGAAGCAATACAGGATCAAGCTTAGAGAGTGTGAAGAGACGATGGGAGGAAGGAGACCTATTTTGATAAATAGTTGTAATACTCTGTGATACGACCTAATTTTGTAAGTTGTTGAGTTGTAGAGGGTTATAAGGGTAGATCTTGAGGGTTAGATCATGGGCTGAGGAGCCTAGTGTGATCTAGTCCGCCTCAAAATAAATATTGACCCGACTGAGGATGAGTTGTAAAGCATGCGACACTATAGTTTTGGAACTTCCATAATAGAAGAGCTTGAGAACCATATCTTTGTGGATGTAGCCCAGGAGGGGGTGAACCATGGTAAAACATGTGTTGTGTGATTGAATGCTTGTGTATGTTTTATAGTTTAAGAGTAGATGTTAGCATGATGAATGAATGAGCTAATTACATTACATGCATAATTGGGAAGGTCGGTATATTTATTTAATAAGTTAAATAAAACTCTCAGTGCACACTTCTCAAATATCCATTCAATCCTAGACTGTAAGCACCTGAGTATTGAAGTCACCCATTAAGACTATCTTGGGTGAGACTGCACAATGCACTCTGTGTGTTGTGTTGCCTTTTGGTTTACCAAAAGGGAAGATAGTTTTAGAGGCTTTGTTGGAACCCCAGTAGACTTGAACCTGGGTCAATCATGTTAAAGGTATAACGCAGAGATACTAAACAAAAAAATGGTTATGTTGCTGGCTGGAAAATTATAGGATTGAGTAGATGGGATCTGTTAAAAGAGGGTAAGATCTGCGGAAGGTGGGTCAAAATGAATATTGAATCAGATGACAAAAATGTGAGAAGAATGTGCCACTATAAGGGGATGTTGATATCGTGGAATTCCACAAAATTAGAGATCGAAAGTTGGATGAAGACAAAGGAGCTAGAGTTTGTGAAGAAAAATAACATAAACCCTAGAGTAACACTGCGCAAATACCTTGAGAAGTATCTATTTACTGATCTGCATGAAGTCTTTTTTTGTGATTTTCCATAGTTATTACAGGAGTGGATATTTAGGTTGAAGGATAACCACGCAAAAAAATGGATCCAACAGTTAGAGTGGACCTCATTTCATATTGAGCAGTTATAGCAGGTGAACAACAAATTCACCCGCGCATTAGATTTTTGGTTCAATAGTATTGTAGTAGGATTTATAACATAATTTGCAATAGATACTGCGAAGTCATATAGTGCAACAGAGTAAGAGTTTTTATGCATGCCTTGGGGAAGGTATATTTAATCAATGTATACTTCTATTAAGATGTTTCTCTATAACAAAGGTGTAATGACAATGGAGTCAGAGAACTAAACTTCCCTGCGTGCATGGGGGAAGGGGGGAAGCACTAACATAAAAGAGAAGAAATGGAAGGAGAAGTGGATAAAGGAAAGAAGGAGAAAGCCTTGGACCCAATAATGATGGATGATGACCAGATCAAGCAGATTATGGAGACAAATGGAAAGATGCGTAGTGGAGTACCCTACCAATACAAGGTGAACACAAAGAAGAGAACTGTAGCCATGAGGGAAGGCTTGGCAAGTGATGAAGAGGAGGTAGAGGATCTTTGGGTTGTGGAGAAGATTGAGGAAATCTTGCACACAACATATGAGAGGAAGACGAGATGTCCAAGAGAGGGAATAGAAGGAATCAATCCTATCCATATTAATGTTAGTGTGGAACCCACTAACCCATGTATGAATAACACACCAAAAAGAACACCACCATTTAGACAATCAAATTTTAGGAGAAGGAAGACAGAAAGAAGTGCATATATACAAGGAACAACAACTGGGGGAGCCAGTTCAGGAATAATTATTCAAGTATCTACACTACGTGGAGGTTGTAGTTCAGCATTCAAGATGGTAGGACACGATCCCACCATCAGGTTACCAAAATTAAAACGAGAAGCGTTGGAGGACCCGTAAAAGCACATGTTTATCTTTGAGAAGATTTGGGAAGCAAAAAATATCACTGACGACGACACTAAACTTGCACAACTAGCGATTATACTAAGGAATCGCGTATTGGATTGGTATATGAGTTTAGCCACAAACAATCCACTAGGAACAAACAGAACGATTGCGGATATCAAGAAATTGTTGATAAATGAATTTCAGAATCCAAGTTCAGAGGACCAGTACATGAACAAGATGATAGAAATTAGACAAAAACCAAGAGAATCCATATGGGATATTGACTATATATTCAAGCAACTAAAAGGAAAGTTGAAATATCTCATGAAATATATGCAACACAGGAACATGTTCATTAATTCACTACTACCACACTTGAAATATCCACTACGACAACAGAAGTTCTAGCCACAGGCAGAGGCTCTGCAGGCAGCCCTGCAATTAGAAGAAAAACAATATTAGAGGATGGATCTAGTCATCGAAGAGTTGAAGGAGGATTTGAAGAACTTAACGTTCCAAATAAACCAGAACAAAAGTAAGGACAAACGAGAAGTCGTTTGGTGTACTACATGCATGACAAAAGGACACCATAAGAACAAATGTCCAACATTCGCGCAGTACATGGAAGCCAGAATGCCAAATCCATTACCAACTGGAGGACTATGGTGCGAAATCTATAAGAAATAGGGCCACGATACATATCACTACCTAATGATGCAAAAGTACCAAACAGTGCTAAAGAGTTCATATTGGAACTTTTGCAAGCCAGTGGGCCATGATGACAAAGACTATAGAACTATGGACTTGATGAGAGAGAGGACATCAAATGCATATAGGGTGTAGGAATAAATGATGATTGGGAAATTCACACCTCATTTTAACCAAGTACCATCCCCATACAACATTGTGCAGTAGTCGTATAATACTGTGCAACAACCATATAATACCACATAGCCCACAATACAACACAATGCAGCCTCAATACAATACCGTGCATTACAATCAGGTGCCTTAGTATAACGCACTATGAGGAGATTGAGCTGGATACAGAGGTGGAGGATGAGCAAGAGGAGGATTTGGAAGAAGTAGAGAACTAGTGGTATGTCACAATTGTCAACAACTAGGACACTATGCAAGAGAATGTCCACTTCCACCATTGACTTGTATGTATTGTCACGCATCTGATCATGACAAGAAAAAATGTCCTACATTACTAGGGAAGATCCAGGAAAAGAGTAATAACATAGTTACCAACTTAATGAGAACTATGACCTCAAAACGAGAACTCTGGCCCAAAAAACCAATATTTTTTCATAAAAACATTAAAATCAACCCCCAAATCAAAAAGTGGTACTACCAGTAGCACCAGTTTTTAAAATGGGGTCAAAATTACAACATTTTTCAAACATGGCCCTCAAAAATTAGACAGTAGCTCAGAAAAACCTTAAAATCAGCACCTAAAAATAAATAAGATGTTTTTTATTTATTTTTTTCTTTTCAAAACGTTAAATTTTGAGATCATTTGAAATTGTATTTTTATCACTTGGTACCATTAAAACCAAAATCTCAAAATCAACCATCAAATTGAAAAGTACTGCTACCGGTAGCACCCATTCTAAAATTAATGACACATTTTTATAATGTGGTAAAAGAACTCATCATTACTGTAAAAAAATTCATAAAAGAAACCCTTAGATGTTTACTTTTTAAATGTTATTATCACTCAAAGAACAAGGTAATACATAATGCCATGAAAATATCACGATATACTTTAAAAATTCAATGTCACTTTTTAATAATTTTTTACTTTTAATAATAAAAAAGTAAATACAAGTTGCATTGAATGAAACATAAATAATTTCTTAAAAGTATTGTTATATTGATCATATTCAAAACATATGAGCTAAGAAATTTTATTATATTATCCATAATAAAAAAAACATATCATTCATAAAACATAACAAAAGATTCATAACTTCATGTAAGAACATATGTAAGTTCAATGCTCTTTTTTAGTTACCATACAAACATCATATGGATCAAAAATTCATAAAATGTTCCATACACTTATTCAAATTGACTCATGGTTTCTGAAATACCATCAGAGTCTACATTGTCTTCAGATGAATGTTTTGATGAATATGTATATGATCCATACTCTTCTCTATTGTCGATGAATGCACGATCTGAGTCTACATGCATGCCCAAAATTTCATATGTCAAATGCCTTTTAGATCTACGACTAGGTTCAATGGACTCCCATCTTGCATTTATTTCTTGCGGTAGAAACCTCTTGATAATATCTATTGTCTTGGAGCGGAGAGTTCCTTTCTTTGTCAAATTGAAGTCATAAACAAGTATGTCAACGTCATCTAATTTTAAGAGGTCAGTGGGACGACGAGTTGTATTTTGACCCTGTATTTTTCTCTTTCTATTGACATGTTTCTCAACCACCATCTCTGGATTGTACACACCATTGAATGGGTGTGTACTTGTTTCATACCAATGCACTTCAATTGCAACAACATCATCATTTTCTTTCTCAATATGTATAACCTTTCCTATCCAGAATGGATAACCATGTGGATCTTCAAACACTAAAACTGCAATCATGCTACCCTCCTTAATATCTTGTACTGAACCCCTGTAAAGGTCTTCCATGGCTTCGCATTGTGCATGTGACCTTCGCGAACCAATATACATTTCTCTTTCCTCTGCTTGTGTAATCTCAATAGCACCTTGAGATTCTTGAACTTCAACAATGTTTGTTTCTTCAAATTCGTTTGGCATATTTTGTGGCCAATGAAATGGAGTCCTCAACATTGTATCTTCATTTGTTGAGATTGAAATTATGTCACTTTGACTATTGAAAAAAGACTCCTACCAAACAGAATCAGCAACATCAAAGTACTCATATGTATGCTTAATGCAGTTTTTAATTTCTTCCAGGCATTCAAAATAATCTACATCTCTATTACGCCTTCGTGCATTATGGATTTCAACAACTGATTGTAAAAATAATAAATTTGATGCAAAAATTGGACGATCTGGAATGAACTTCAAAAACGATAAACCTAATGAAGGCCCGCATTTTGTAGTAATTGAATACTGCTTTCCCCATATAAGTGTTTTCCAATGAATTTTTTTGAAACAAAATTGATGTTGGAAGCTAATGGCATTAAGTTGCTCAATACATTTTTATTCACGATGTGATCCCTGAATAAATCTTCGCATGTCAACAGTTTTTTATAATATATGAAAAATAGGCTCTGGAATGTATGCTTTCTTGATACATTCAATCAATGATGGTAGACTTCCAATATTTTTCCTCTTCAATGTTATGGAAAAATGACTGAACATTTGATCAATATGATCATGAGTGTCCAACAAGAAGGAAACCAACTTTCACCTTTTGAAAGATTCTCATTTCAACAAGCATGCTTAGATATGCAAACACAATTTGATTTGTATTTTCATGACTAGTGTTGTCCAACTGTAGATAGAAAACTTTAGGAATATTTCCAGACCAATGAGTAAGCACATGATGAATTATGGTGATGTTCAGATTTGCATCATTATGAATATTTGGAGTTGTGAAGTAAACTCTTGGACACATATTTCCCTTGAAAACCATACAACCAACCAAGTGACACTGAATTATATTCTCTTCCTATAAATTTTTGGGTGTATGGACAAAATGTGGTAGAAGTGTTTTTTTTTGGTCCATGCCATCAATTATCATACCTAAATATTTGTTTGGAGCATCATAACACTTCTTCCGATGTTTGTACAAATTTTGTCTTTCACTTGATTGTTGATTCTGATGTTCTTGAAGTGATTTGATTATGGAATATGCACATGACATAAAATGGAAATATTGATCGTATTTTTTTATAGTTGATAACTATTCAATTTAAAAAAAAAAAAATAGTAAATACATACCTCTTTCAGCCACTTCAGATTTATCTCTTCTTGATTTAAGAGTAGCACATATACTACAAATCCCCATCCTTGACTTCTTAGGAATACAAACATTGTTGAATGGTTTCTTCCATATTCTTCTAAAATATGCATATGTAATAAAATTACCCTCTCCTTCAACATCTTTAGCATATCCTTTGTACAAGTTGTAGATTTCCCTCCTTGAAAAAATATTTGGAATATTTATTGTGTCTCTATCTGGCATACACTCTCCATGTTTGGAAAATAAATCATGCATCCATGACAATGCAGTGTTTGTGAATGGTCCACTCTCTCATCCATGATGTACCTTTGAATAAAATGATGGATTTTTTTCCAACCTTGTCTAGATTCTTGGTAGATGGAAATTACCAATTGAGTGAATTTTTTTGAAAGTCTTTCTGCAAAGTAAATTATTCCCAATGTGATAATCATCTACTGTATTGGTGGATATCATGCACCCCATCAAATACGAATTTTGCATGCTCTTATTCATTGAAAAATATGTCTTCCTTTTATTCAAGGCATACATGTAGTCCATGCTTTTCAAACAATTCTTTTGACAACATTCACTTGAAATCAATTCTTTTATGGAAATTGATTTAGTGAGAAATTCTTTCCTAGACCTTGTATAACTAGAATGATTTGGATCGATATAAAAAGGTCTAATCTTGGTCCTAGACACAATATTTCTTTGCAATGTCTCCACTATTTCATCATCCTCACTAGAAGGTTTTTCTTTATCACCACAAGGAGTATCAAGAAAAACATTTTCAAGAGACTGAACTAGAGAATGTTGATCACCTTCATTTGTTGCAATTGAATGTTTGAGAACATCATCATCAACATAATCATTTGGAGGAAAATAATCATAAACATTATGTCCACTATTGACATAATCATCTTCATTGCTTTCAAAATCCCCACTTGAGTGAAAATTTCCACCATCTTGCTTAGTGCCTTGAAAACCTTCATCAGTATCTTGAAAATCCTCACTTGGAGGAAAATCAACATCAACGTTATTTATTTTTAATTTATCACTCGGGAAAGAGTGACCACCAATGGCATAATCATCTTCGCTACTTTGAAACTCGCCACTTGAAAGATATTCTTCATCATCCTCATTACTAGCTTCAAAATCCTCACTTGGAGGAAAATATTCATTATCCTCATTGGTTCCCTCAAAATCCTAACTTTGAGAGAAATCATCAGCACCAACATTGTTTATTTTAAATTCCTCATTCGAGAAAGACTGTCCAGAATTGTCATAATCGTCATCATTTCTTTTAAAGTCCCCACTTGGGGGAAATTATTCTCCATCCTCATATGCACCTTGGAAAGCATCACTTGGAGGAAACTCTTCATCAGTACCTTCAAAAGCCTCACTAGGAGGAAATTCATAATCACCAACATTGTTGTCTTTAAATTCTCCACTCGAGGAATTTGGTTCACCATTGTCATAATCATCTTCATTGATTTTAAAATTTCCACTTGAGGGAATTTCTCCATCGTTTTCATTGGTGCCTTGGAAATATTCATCGGTACGTTCAAAGTCTTCACTTGGAGGAAAATTTTCATCCCAATCATTTAAATGTTGATCATAGTTTCCACTTTGACCTACATTTTGATTATTTTCATTACTATTAAACTGCTGACTAGATTTATCACCATCATATTCCTCCTCTTCATCATCGATGCCTTCAAAGTCCTCTGATTTAGGAATTTCATGAGGAACATGTTGAACAAAATTGCTTGCACCATGATCAAAATTATGACTAGCTGAACAATATCACACCTCATTTGCATTACAAACATTCCTATGGCATTTCCTAGTCCCAACAGAAGAGGTATGCGAAGAATTTGTTGATGTTTCAGAAATAAAATTTTCTTTATTTGATGAAGCCATCCCTTCTCTCTGAGAACATAGAATGATATAAATGCTCACCGCCCCTATGACATGATTATAACATGCA
>CBVK0100894367.1:0-10898 GCA_900067695.1 Picea abies | reverse complement strand
TAACTTACCCAAACGGGGCCCACATGATTTTTGGCGCTTCATCTCCTAGAGTTAGGTTTTTGCATGTCTAGGGTTTTTGACATTCCTGTTTATTGTAAAAATGCCTTCAAAGTCTCATTGTAATCATCATCTTGCAAATGAGCACAGTTGTCACATCTCTTCTCAGAGATAAGCCACCACCATTCTAGCAAACTTGTTTTTCGCTACATTTTACAGTTTCAACTTATTTCCTTATTGAATAGAAAAAAATTTTACTGTATATCTGTTATTATGTGTTAAACATCTTTTTATAATAATCTGTATTCATTTCGTTATGCTCATAAAATTTGGATCACTTGCCCAGGCTAGCGTTCTCTTGTGGGAGATCGTCATTTGGGTAGGTTCTTGAGATTATATTATGTCATGATCTTCTGGAATCTCCTCATTAGGGGAAGTTATGTATTCCCTCACTGGTTCTGCAACTTTGGGAGCTACATGTTCTTCTTCATATACTTCTTCAAGCTGACATCTTCTTGATTTCTTGAGTGCTACATCTTCATCAAAGGTTACATCTCTATTGTTCTCAATATGATAGTAACCTGGTATACAAATTATGAAGGCCTTGGAGACCTCACAGTATCCAACAAATATTCCCTTGTTTCCTGAAGGGTCCAACTTGGTTCTCTTTTCTTTCAGAATGTGTACAAATACTAGAAAACCAAATATTTTGAGATGGCTTACTTCTGGATTATTTCCAAAAAACATCTCTTCGGGGTTTTTGAACCCAAGTGCACTATGAGATAATATGTTCTATACATAAACTATTGTTCTTGTCGCTTCTTCCCATAAGTGCATTGGAAGATCTTGATCATGGATCACAGTCTTCACTGCTTCCATTATAGTTCTGTTCTTTCTTTCTACTACACCATTTTGTTGAGGATTGTAGGGAGTGGTGAGCTCCCTCTTGATCCCAACATCTTTAAAAAAATTTACAAACTCTTTTGAGGTGTATTTTTCTCAATTATCTGAGCTAAGTATCTTGATCTTTATTTCAGAGAGATTCTCTATCAAGGCCTTGAATTCCTTGAATTTACTGAACACTTCATCTTTTGATTTCAAAAAGTAAACCCAGGTTTTGCAAGAATAGCCATCAATAAAAGACACATAGTATACATACCCACTAATGGATATTGATGGCATTGGGCCACATAAATCTGAGTGGATGAGCCATAATACTCCTTCTTCTTTACTATCTCTCTTTGGGAAAGGGTTCTTGATGTTATTTCCTTGTGCACATCCATTGCACACACCTTCATGGTTAACCTTGAATTTTGGTAGACCTGTGACTTCCTTTCTTACATATGGTAATGCCTTGTAGTTGATGTGAGCAAGTATTTTATGCCAAAGTTCACATGGATTCTCAATGGAATGTGTCAAGGTTGCTTCTGAGTGACCTTTTAGCTTATACAAACCACCTTCTTCTATTCAAATAACAATTGCATCTTCTATGGTTTTTCCTTTGGGTCACATAAGAACTTCTCCATCTATGAAAGTAACTCTAAAGCCTTTCTTATCTAAAGCTGAGATAGAAAGTAAGTTCTTTTTCAAACCTGGTACATATAGTACATCATCTTCATTGGGGTCCCTGAATCAAGTTTGTAATTTGACTCTCCTACTCCTTTGATAGTGTACTGGTAATCATCTCCAAGTGTAATTTTATGGGGAAAGTTCTTTTCTGTAAGGAAAGAGAGAATGTCTCTTTGAAATCTCATGTGCTTGGAAGAACCACTATCTATGAGCCATGTATCCTCACCAGGTGACACTGATCTTGAGAGGGCAGAGATTAAGACATAGTCTTCAATCTATTCTTTTATCATATTTGTGGGTGGAAATTCATCTTCAACTATATGGGCATGGTGCCTTCTATTTCTCTTCTTGTATTCTTCTCTTATAGCTGGAAAATTCTTAGCAACATTTCCCATCTTGTCACAATGGTAACATTGGTAGGATGATAATTTTTTTTTATCTTCTTAGACCTTTCTGAAACACCTGGAATCTCCTTGGAGGGTGAGATTCCTTATGGATGAATTTGTTTGGGGAGTGAGACTCCTTATGTTGATGAGTTTCCTTTTGGAAGTGAGACCTCTTCCTTCCTCCTTTAGTATGAGCAGATAGGACTTCATCTTAATCTCTTGATAGTATTGCTTCTCGGTTAGCTACTCTTGCTTCTTCTTGAATGCATTCTTCCCACAGACTGTCAAAATGTAGGTCCTCATTTCTGGCACAAATATTTTGGATGAACGCATCCCAAGGTATTGTGAGACCATTAAGAGTTGTCATTATGAGTTCATATTCATATAGAGTATCACCAATTGCTTCTAGATGTTCCTTGAATTGTGATATTCTAGAGAAATATTCATCAATTGTTTCTCCTTTCTACATCCTTGTACTTTTGAGTTGAGTTCTTGGATTCATCTTCTGATTGATGTTATTTCCTTCATACATTATAGTTAAGGCATCAAACATTTCTTTTGGATTTTTCTTTGCAACCACTTGAGGGATCAAGTGATCTTTTATAGAGTCTGCAATGATTCTTTTGGCTCTAACTGTGTCCTTTTGGTGTTTTTCTTTAGCTACAGAATGGATAGGTTCTAGTACATCTTCTTTAATGAATATTGCTAGTTCATTCTCTTCAAGAATGAGTGTGATCCTATACTTCTAGGCATGAAATCTATCCACACCTTCTATCTTGTCAGCAAGCTTAGTGCTTGTAGACATCTTGACTTGGAGCTGGGAAAATGACCAAAAAATGAAAATGCTCAGAATTTAAATTTGAACTTACCAAGAGGTGTGCTTGACTAAGGCGAGTATCTTTGTGCAGTCAGATTTCAGAAAATTCAAACTTTTCTCCTTCAAACTGGGCCCACGAAATTATGGATTGGTACTGATTTTGGTTTCTTGGTTTTCTAGTACCAATAAAAACTAGGGTTTCACTTTCTGGGAGTTCTTTCCACTCGAAATATGTGTCAAGGATACCATAGAGTTCTCTAGGATAGGGCACACTTCCTTGATGATTTTTAGGCTAAAATTCCTCTTCAATAGAAAACCCTAATTTTCTTATACGAGAATAATGACGTTTTTGCTTATCCAGTGAAAGGTTCTCTCTTCAACTTAGCTCTGATACCATGTTAAGTTTTGAGCTATTATTAGGTTTCTTTTCAATTTACTAGATAAAAATAACATAGGTAGTATCATTGAGAGAAACACAATCACAAGATACACAACATTTATCCTAGGAAACCCTCACAGGGAAGAAAACTGATGCAAACCCCCCTCTTTCTCTCGGGGCTGTACGAACTCCTAGTCTAGGATCATTCAAATCAAGGAGTCAGATAGACTCTTTGGGCCTCTGCTAGACCCTCAAAACCTTATCCACAGGTCTCTATTTCTTTCCCCTCACTTGAAACAACGAATGGGGATCTTCACGATACCACAAACTTCTCCAAGGGACCCTGTGCCAAGCTATGGGCCAAATCTGCTTACACCCGATGATTTCGGGCCTTTTACTCCTCCTGGTACAAGTCCAAGCTCACCTAAACCTCTCGGGAACTTTTCCTAGCTTCCAGTGTCTTCAATTCTGATTTTCATGCTTTACCCCTTTTTCCTCCGGCGACAACTTCATGTGACTATGGGCTATGACCAAGTACCTACTCAAAGGGAACTTCAGAGCTCTGGGCTCTGAACGTTTTCACTTCATCTGTCTCCAATTCCATTGAACTCCAAACTTGTGAAGTTCAACTACCATGAGAGGGATCGACGGTCCCTGCTCCTTGTACAGATCAACGACCCACACTAATTTTGGGCTCCGATGCTTCGACGAATTCCGAAACACTACTCCAATAAACATCCAGAGTGGAAAATTTGTGAAGTGGTTGATATAGAGACATGCATCCTCCTCTATCCAATGATAATGATTGACTCTGATACTTCTACCTTTGATATTTATACAATCCATGTGACCCCACTTTCTCCGAAGTGGTTATCCTCTGAAATGAAGGATCTACTAACACCTGTCCAATCCAATGGATGACCCATATTTGCTTTGCTTCAGCTCACACGAATTCAGGAGTTCTTCACCCTTCTTCACTCACTCCTGTGGGTTGCAGGATCTCCCACCACATGTCTTTGACTAACAGATGGCTAGGATCTACTCCGTCTTCGAAACTTGGCAGTTTCACTCGCTACTCACCTAGAATCTCCTAGAGTGCCTTTGCTCTGGAGTTCCAGATATTTTGCCACCTATCCCTCTGGATGGTGGACGGTCCTGATCCACCTCGAGACTTCATAAATCCTCACTCCTATGCACATAAAGAGATTAAATCCCGTGCACTTTACCTAGATCCAAATATTGTTGGTCCTTCGCACTCAAATCCAATGTGCACACTCCTTCTGATGTCTGGATGTAGGATTCAATAATCCAGATATCTCCTTGCAGCTCGATCCAATGACTTTTGTTGCTCTTCCTCCTGAGCTTCATCTTTCAACTGAGTTGGAATAATTGTAATTATTCAAAGGTTTCAGCCTTTGAATCTTCTCCTACGAGCCCGACTACTTGGGTCTCATCTGCGCTCCTAAAAACACTATCTCTCCTTGGCATTTGTCAATGTAATTTGACCTCGGCTCTAGTGCACCCTTACACTCTGCGTGCAAACTTTCACTCGTCCTCCTCATATTTTGAACTTGAACAAGTTCGCTCCTCTGTGCACTCCTTACATTTTCCTGAAATCTTCAGACCTTCTCAGCACTTGTCTAAGACCTGGCCTGGTGCACACTTTGCACAGGTATTTTCTTGAGTCCTGAGCTCTTTAGGCTCACTAATGCATCTCTTGCATTTTCTCAATGCACACTTGCAGATATATCCTATAGAGTTTTCAAAAAAATTGTTTTCTTCAACTTGTCCAACACGTAAGAAGGTGTTGGCTCTGTTCATTCTTTGTACCGCTCAATTCCCTCATGGCATAGATTACATATGTTTTGAGTAACTCTGGCTAATCTTACTTCTGCGTAGAATCTCCTCCAGGGTGTTCAATAACACTAAGGTTCCTCTGAGTCTGGAAACTATTTTGATGTGCCCACCTGGCATGTTATCCTCTAAACTCGAAGAATAATTCAGATGCACACTCCTTGAGCTGGCTCACAAAGTTCTCAATACTCTATCATGCACTCCTTTCACTTAGCCTAAAAGAACCCAGAACAACCCAACAAACTCATAGACAGATAGTGAAGTCCATCTTATCCCTGCAGATGGAATCTATCCCATACATCTACAACATACACTCATAAACACACAGGTAACATTCATAAAACATAGAGAAACATACACAAAATCATATGCAGGAAAATTGCTATCTTTGTATTAATATGACTATCTGTTTACAAATGTGTGCAAGCTCGGACTACAATAGAGTCTCCTCTCTCCTCTCCTTGGCTTACAATGATTTTCTATCAGATTTCAACATCCAGACCCTTTTACTAGGCATACGTTACAATGAATTATACAAGAGGGGCTCATTGAGCTTTCCCTCCAACTACACTAGTGGTGTCTAATCACCATTTAAAATGCCTACCTACTGAGGCTAATTACAATGAAATACCATGTACATTTCAGATCTGAGGAAATTTTTGAGATCTATACAACTCAAGCCTAACAAATATGACTTTAACTACAACCTATACAAAGGCAATGACTCAGCTCTGCCTAGCCTTACAACATTTAATTGCTTTAAATTACATTGAATTTTTAAATTCAAGGGAAAAATGAGAGGGCTGGCGCCTCTCCTCTTCTTGAATGTGCACTAATGTGCTAAATAGGTGGCACATTGCTGAGGTGGAGTGATTCTCCTGCATCATACTCCACTATTGGGAAAATCATGAGCTCCTGCTCTTGAGCTCCTCTTCTCCACTGTTGAAATCCTCCTAGATCACAAACTTCTCTATGGATTTTTCCACCCGCTCCTCTAATTTGTTGTTGCTGCTACTGCTTCCATGCTACTACTATAGGTTCTCCTATGTTCAACATCCTCCTTCTGACAATTTATTATGTTGATCTCAAGATCATCTCCCTAATTTCCTCTATGACCTCTTGTAGTTGATGTACCGACTGGCTTCTCCTTGGCAGTTTGCTCTGCTGCACTTCCTCCTTATCAATGGGTAGATCAATATGATCTCCCATGTTGTCTCCATCACTTTTTGCATTGAATTTCCACTTCTCTATAGACTCAGATTCTGCAGTCTCCTAAGTGAAATTCTCTCCAGCCATCTCCTCTGACAGATTGATTTTTGTCATCTCCTCTGTTGGCACAACTCCAGCTTCTTCCAACTGCTCCTTAGGCTGGCATTCTGCTCCAATCCGCATGACTGTCACTTGGCAGTCTCCTTTTGGTTATGGATTGTTCAACCAATCCTCCAACATCTCCAACTCTTTCTCCCATTGAGTGAGCATATTAATTGTATGCTCCTATTTTTCTTCTACTGGGGAAGACATCAATATCTACTCCTTCTCCTCCTCCAGGATAGTCATGATTGGTTGTCTTTCTGCTGCATCGACAACACGTTTGCTAGCCTCTGCTTGTCTTCTTGGTAGGAATATTTGAATTCCCCCAATGATCAGAATGCACCTCTGATCCTCCTTTGTCAACACTCTATGCTGATATGAACTCGCCTTTGAGCTCTTGAGACTTTCATATAGTCTCATCTCTTCTCCCTTTCCCACCTAGAAAATTGGGATCTCTCCTCTACCCTCCTGGAATTTTGTGAGATCCTTAGATGATCCCTTCTCCTCATCACCAATGTTCCTTTCAACCTATGGTTCATATATGTAAACCACTTTCTCCTCTATGGGACTAAGGGTTTAAACTTCCCTCAACCACCTCCTCAACACTTGGCATTGCCTCTTGGAAACCAAATTCTAGACATGCCATTTCACTCTCCTCTTCAAGGTCCATTCATACGTCCAAATTCCTCGTGCTTCCTACTGCATATTCAATGTTAACCTCTCCATTTCTACTCCGATCTCTACCATATATTTGTCCATCTCTACTTTACGCATCTGTTGGCAGTATTCTCTTCGACCATGCTTATGGCCTTCAATAGCCATTTTCTCTTGTCCTCAACCCACCTGGCTGTCTACTGAATGCTGCACACTTGCAAACAGAATCACACATAGAGCATCAAAACTTTGCCTCCCTTCACCTGTTTTTTGCAGATGAAATTTATATCTGATACCACTTGATGGTATCAGAGTATCTCCTTTCACCTTATCACCTTTTCCTTCTATCTGCAAGCAAAATGATGCTCTGATACCACTTGATGGTATTAGACTATCTCTTTTGTCTCCTCATTCCTACAAAAATTAAATCTATGGCTCTGATACCACTTGATGCAAACCCCCCTCTTTCTCTCGGGGTTGTGTGACCTCCTGGTCTAGTATCATTCAAATCAAGGAGTTAGATCGACTCTTTGGGCCTCTGCTAGACCCTCAAAACCTTATCCACAGGTATTTTTTTCTTTCCCCTTGCTTGAAACAATGAATGGGGATATTCATGATACCACAAAATCCTCTGAGGGACCCTGTGCAAGGCTATGGGACAAATATTATTACACCCAATGATTTTGGGCCTTTTCCTCCTCTTGGTATAGGTCCAAACTCACCTAAACCTCTCGGGCGCTTTTCCTATCTTCTCGTGTCTTCAATTCTGATTTTCAGGCTTTAGCCCCTTTTTCCTCTGGCGACAACTTCATGTGACCACGGGCTATGAACAAGCGCCTACTCAAAGGGTGCTTTGGAGATCTGAGCTCTAGATATTTTAACTTCACCTGTATCCAATTCCACTGAACTTTGAAATCACAAATTTCAAATTCCATGAGAGGGATCGACGGTCCCTGCTCCTTGCACAGATTAAAGACCTACACCAATTTCGGGCTTCGACGAATTCTGAAACACTACTCCAAAAAACCTCTGGAGTGGAAAATCTCCAAAGTGGATGATCTGGCGACACACGTCCTCCTCTATCCAACAATAATGATTGACTCCGATGATTTGGCCTTCAGGATTTCTCAATCCATGCGACCCCACATTCTTTGAAGTGGTTATCCTCTGAAATGAAGGATTTGTTGACACCTTTACAATCCAATGGAAGACCCAGATCTGCTTCAACTCCCACGAATTCGAGAGTTCTTCACCCTTATGCACTCGCTCCTCTTAGATGCAGGATCTCCTGCCACATGTCTCTGACTAACATACAGTTAGGATCTACTCCGTGTTCATAACGTGGTAGTTTCTCTCGCTGCTCACTTGGAATATCCTAGAGTACCTCTGCTCCAGAGTTCCAAATATTTCACCAACTATCCCTTTGGATGGTGGATGGTCCCGATCAAATTCGGGATTTCGGCAAGTCCTCACTCCTGTGCACATAAAGGGATTAAAGCATGTGCACTTTACCTGGATCCAAAAACTGTTAGTCCGTCATGATTAGATCCAATCGTTGGGATCTGCTCCTCCTTTGTTCACTCCTTCTGATGTCTGGACATAGGATTCAATGATACAGATCTCTCCTTGCAACTCGATCCAACGATTGTTATCGCTGTTCCTCCTGAGCTTCTACTTTCTTCCGAGTTGGAAGAATTGTAAGTATTCAAAGGTTTTGGACTTTGAATCTCATCCTACGAGCCCAAATACTTGGGTCTCATCTGCACTTCTAAAAATGTTATCTCTCCTTGGGATTTGTCAATGTAATTTGACCTTGGCTTTGGCTCACCCTTGCACTCTGCATGCAAACTTGCACTACTCCTCTTGAGATTTCAAATTTGAACAAGCTCACTCCAGCACACACTCCTTGCGTTTTCCTAAAATCTTTAGACCTTCTCAGCACTTGTCTAAGTACTGGCCTGGTGCACAGTTTGCACAGGTATTTTCTTGATTCCCGAGTTCTTCAGGCTCACTGATGCATCTCATGCATCCACTCAATGCAAACTTGCAGATCTCTCCTATAGAGTGTTCAACAACTCATTTTCTTCAACTTCTCCAACACTTCAGAAGGTGTTGGCTCTATTCACTCTTAGCACAGCTCAATTCCCTCCTCACAGAGATTACATAGGTTTTCAGTAACTTTGGCTATGCATACTCCTGCCCTTATCAAAACAACATCAACTATCCTGCTTATCCATGTGATTATTCATCATGCATTAATCATCAATAGTATAAAGAGACTATTCTAATAAATTCAATTGCATTCTAGGCTAATGACGCAAATTCATAATACACTAAACTCAATAATTAACTATGAATTGAAATTGCAATCTAGATCTAAGAATTAAATTGCATGAAGTAAACTAAACTAGTTCTATTTAGTAATTCAAATTTGCAAAAAGATGAAATACTCATAAACATAAATTAAACACTATTTCATCATATGATAAGAAATGAAATGGGAAAACTAACCAACAAATAAATAAGAAAAACTAAACAACAATTAAATAAGAAATCTAAAAATAAAAACTAAGACTAACACCATCCATCCACCAAAACCTTGTGAAAGAAAGCATGCATTAAAACTCTGTTTTAAACTCTAACTAATCTATTTCAGCATACATAAATTCTAGTCTATTATTTAATCACACATGGGTTAGTGGCTTAAGCTTAATCTTATTTATACTAACTAAGAAGTCATTGCATACTAACAATATCCTTCATATTAACCTACAAAAGGAAACTAACACAATTAAACTATAACAACAATTTATACAGTGAGAAAATGAGATGACAATTCATGTATAGGAAAATAAATAAAAATACATCTACGCTATTTAATTCACAAGTAAATACATAGGATAGTTACCCAGAATGCTGGTGGGCCCCCCAGCAAGTCGTGGTCACTCTTCAAATGCACACCACGAACTTCAACAAAGAAATTTCACCATTAAAACTAAAAACACACGTTTTAAACAATTCTGGCAGAATAAGAATAAAAATTGTCTTTCTCTCTAACTCTCTATTCCTGAACTTCTTCTTAACTATTGTTTGACCACTGAGTTGGTATTTATAATCTTTACAAACTGAGAGGTCAACCACTGGAGGGTCGATCCTCTTCTAAAAGCAGTAAATTGCATTTAAGATGCCCTAATTGCTGAAATAAGGAAAGCCAATAATCGCCCACCATAACAACCCAAATCGAGTTGTCAAGAGTTCAGTAGTTGTAGGCCACAAGCATGAGAAAAACCCATGTCTCTGATTCTCCCATCACTGACCGCCAATACCATAACCGACAAATCACCCATCGTTTTTGTGCAGGAGGGAGTGACAGATGGAGTATCAGATGGAGTACTGAACTGAGTGCCGGATGGAGTGCCAGACTAAGTGTCGGAAGAAAAAACAAGCTGCAATTTTTCCTTGTGACATACAAAACATGAATTAGTCTCCTGGGATCATAAAAACATACTTATTTAAACTCAAAATCATTGCAAAACATGAATTATGCATACTTCGTGTGGATCATAGCATTTTGACACAAAAGCTCTTCAAAAATTCTTCAAAACATGAAAACGCATATACACATTCGAAAAAAAAGATCTAAGTAATGTCATAAAATCGATCATATCATGGGCCCAACATTACCCCCACACCTAAGATTTTGCAGGTCCCACTGCAAACAAAAAGAAATTTCCCCTCATGACTAAACTTGCGAAGGAGGGGGTGGATTAGCTATAGGAGATTTTACCTCTTTCTCGGGGGATTTTGACTTAGGCTTTTTGTGATGTTTCAATTGCATCCAGAGACTATTATTGGTGGTAGTCATATCATCAACCAAACGTTGTAGAGAATTCATCTTGGCTTGTAGGACAACTCAGTGTTTCATGCTCTC
>CBVK0100894364.1:0-18805 GCA_900067695.1 Picea abies | reverse complement strand
TTCCTAAAGGCTAAGGTGGAAAATTGATGAATGTTGTCCTAAGTTCCTGGAAAAGGAACGTATGTTAAGTGGAGTGCATGCATATCTAGGAAGACAGGTGTCAAACTGGGTGCATGAAATTAAATATTCAGAAGTCAATCATGTTTGGGGTTCACTTCCCATTCTTTCATCCTCCACCTGAGATTGCTGGGATCTGGGGTGTCTGAACCTGTTTTTCCTTTGTGTCTGCATCTGCATACCCGCGCACAGTGAAGGAAACCCTCATAAGAAGGTTGTTCATTTGGCCATTCTCCCATCCTCTGTCTGAACCTGAGACCTCCATCATCGACCTATGTGCTTTGTCCTCTATTCACGCATATGAACCCAGTGAGAACCCATGGAATGAGCTGCATCTTCTGTGAATCTCGAGCATCCCATATTTGTCTGTGTTGTGTGTTTCATAGTTGTTGGTTGTTGTGGCTATGTAGTTCCTTGGTTGAGTGTGGCTTGTTGCTGTCATCTATTCCTTTATGAGACTTGTTGTTGTCCTCCTTGTGCTAGAATAGAGTTGAAGAAATAGGTTGTTAGGCCTGTGTGCAACACTCTCTCTAGGTGCAACACTCTCTCTAGGTGAGAGAGGTGGTTGTGGTTGAAGAGGTAGGTTGTCAAGCCTGTAAACAACTCTCTCTAGGTGAGAGAGTGTATTGTGGAAGTGATTTCTCCTAGAAGGGGTCCCGTAGCTGCTATAGAGCTCTAAGAATTCTGTTTTGACCTGTTGCTGAAGCCCAAGGAAAGGGAGGTGAAGTAGTCGATGGACTGTGTGAAATTGAAGGTGTATACTTCTGGGGTGGGACATGCATGTGTGGAATGAGATTCAGTGAGAAGTGGGCATAAGTGGCTCCTGGGAAAGAATCTTTCCTCATAAACTATGTGTCTTCATGTTGACCTTGCCTAGCCTAGGATTCCCTTGCCCGACAGAGCTTAGTCCCATCTCGTGGGTGACCTACTGCTGAGAGTGATGAGCAGTGTGGTCTAAGGATGGGAGATTCATGGAAGGTCTGTATGCAGTTGGTGGTGTTACTCTTGTTGAAAATATAAGTATTATTAATGTGATTAATTTTTATGTTATGCATGTCTATGATGATTGAATGTTATCATGTATCTCATTGCGTATATTAATTATTTTCTATTACATTTGAATATGTATGGTAGCAGTAACTCTGTGTTATGTGTTTTATTTCGATTAAAATGCATGTTATATGTATATATGTATGCATTTCCATGTGGTATCATTTCCTAGACTATCGGTGGTTGGGGATGTTACACTAAGCTTCCCTCCTGAGATCAGTCTTTTGGTATTCTCTTGGTTCTCTCCTCTATAACCTTCTAAGCACTCCCTGCTCTAGTCCTCTGCAAATATTCTCACTCTTACAAAGAGAAATATTTCCCTATGCTCTCATACCACTTGATGAAGACCTATTTTCAGGGTCACAAAGATCGATATTTATTTGTATTTGATCATCAGACCTATGGGTTATGGTCCCATGATATGGAGTGAAATGTGTCCACGGAAGCAATAATACTCAACCAACCTCCTTCTTTTGTGAGTACCTTGGATTTTAATGGTGCTTTTCTTCAGATCTTGTCTCTGTGAAGTTTATAGGAACGTTTCATCTTGTCTGCTATGATCCATATGGATTTCGGTGGCCTCCTACCTATTCTAACTAGTTGGTTTTGGCAGTTTTCTAGTTTGGAATTTTTTTCCTAGTTTTTGGGTCCCAGACTTCTGAGGTCATTTAGTGGCCCTAAACAACGCTTTTAGGGCTCTCCACAGTCAAAATTTATACAAAGTGAGATTCTGATGGAAACATGTGCAATCCTTGGATTAACCTTTCCAATGGGCTATCATGTGCCTAAAATAGAGATGGTATGAAACATATATGACCCCGAGAAGTTGATGTACTAGCTTACCCCAACATGGCCCACATGAATTTTGGCGCTTCATCTCCTAGGGTTAGGTTTTTTATGTCTAGGGTTTTGGAATTCATGTTTATTGTAAAAATGATTTTAGAGCCTTATTGTAATCATATTCTTGCAAATGAGTGTAGTTGTCACATCTCTTCTCATAGATAAGCCACCACCATTCCAACAAGCTTGTTTTTTCATTTCATTTTACAGTTTCAACTTATTTCCTTATTGAATGGAAACCAATTTTATTGTATCTTTGTTATTTTGTGTTAAGCATATTTTAATAATCATATGTATTCATTTCATTCTTCTCATAAAATCTAGTTCAGTGGTATCAAATCGGTCTTCCCCTTGTCATTCTTAATGCATGTCCCCAACGAGGTCAAGGTACAAAGAATTGGGTCTCGAGCTTGTTTCTCTTGAAGAAAAAATCTCTCACATGCCCAAGATACCTCTCATGGAGGGAGAAAAGAAATATGAATGGATAGGAGATCCTTTTAAAATGTTTCTCGAGGAAGCCCTCATGAAATAGAGGAATGAGATAATGGATAGTTTTACACAAATCCTTCGGTGGCTACCAACAAGCAACACATCTTCCTCAAGCGGAGTCACCTCTCCCTTCAAGGTTCAAATTAGCTTTGATATGCCTATATTTAAAGGTCAGATAGACGCAAATGTTGTAGACAAATGGTTGAATCTACTAGAAGGGTATTTCTATGTCCATAACTTTTTGAATAGATAAATTATTACTTTTGCGCTCCTCAAAGTCGTTCCCTATGTCAAAGATTGCTGGGAAACTTTCTATGAGAAAAATGAAATAGACAAACCCCATTATTTACAGTCGCAGTCACTTGGGTCTCCTTTGGGGATGCTATTAAGGAACAATGCTACCCTGTCAAAAGTTATGATGACCTGTATACAAAATGAACCACACTACAGCATGAAAGAGACCAAGAAATGCCTGACTTCACAAATATATTCCATACCTTGCATACCAAGATGGGTATCAAATATTCTGAGAGAAATTTGGTGCTCAAGTATTGTGGTGGTTTGCATAGATACATCCAGGAGGAAATGGATTTTCTGGACATCTCATCCTTAGGTGCGGCCTACTGATATGTCGTCAAAATCGAGAAAAATATTAAACAAAATATGTGGCAATTTAAGCCTGGGAACCCCTCACAGAAAACGCAAGGGAAGGGCGGCCCCAACCCATAGAAAAAAAAATATATAAAATATAGACAACTTGAGGATAACCACTCCAAGCCACAAGCAATAAGGACACCAAAAAGACAAAGAAATATATTGGGAAGTGGTGTGACTTCCATAAGAGCCCCTGGTATAACACTGTTGATTGTCGCTCAAGGTAGTCATTGGTGGTTGAGGTGAAAGAGTCAAAATTAGATGCATGATCTAACTCTAATTCATAACCAGAAAGGGAGAGACAGATCATTGATGTGGAACCCAGTGCTATCGTTGCTCCCACCCAGCTTCAACCAAATGAACCAAATGATCCAGAGGAAGGCAAGTGCATTTTTCATTCACAGATGTGGGTGAAGGGTACCACGCTGCACTTCATTGATATTAGTAGCTAGAAGAACCTCATCTCAACAGAGGTCATCAAGCGGCTAGCCCTGTCGACAATTCTGCACTGGTAGCCCTACAACATTGGATGGCTTCGCCAAGGAAGTGATCTTCGCGTCAACCAATAATGTCACTTGTCGTATGGCATCACGTCCTTCAAAGACAAGGTATTGTGTGATGTTTCTCCTCTCAAAGTTTGTAATGTTATTTTGGCCCAACCATATTTATGGAAATATCATGTTGTATATGAGTCTAGGACTCGTAGTGTTATTATTACTTTGAACAAGAAATTATACAGGATACCCGAGGCAATCCCACCTAGTGTTATTTCCTTGATCTCTGCCAAGAAATGTAGGAAGGTCATCTCTCATACTGGGAAGCTTGTCTTCTTCATGATTCTCAACCACATCTAGGGCCATTATGGTTGACCTCTCCACATTGTAGAAGCAATTGGATAAGGTCATGGAAGAATACTCATATATGTTCTCCTCACCTATAGGGGTACCTTTACACTGTCAGGTCAATCATCCTATCGATCTGACCCTATATGCAGCACTTCCCAATGGTCCAATCTACCACCACTCTTTGTTAAAGAATGAGGAGATCAAGAGGAAGACCCAAGAATGGCTCCACAAGGGTCACATTCGTCCCTCCTCATCGGCTTTGGGTCACATTCGTCCCTCCTCATCGGCTTGTGGCGACCAATCATGCTTGTACAAAATAAATATGGGAGATGGTGACGCTGCATTGATTACTAGACCCTGAATAAAATCAAAGTCAAGAACTGGTACCTGATTCCACGAATCAGTGACCTCCTTGATCAACTCATGGGGGGGAAATACTTCAACAATATTGATCTGAAGTCTAGCTAGCACCAGTTCCCAATAGGACAGACAGATGTATGGAATACTTCCTTCAAGTCAAAAGAAGGTCTTTTGGAATGGTTGATCATGCCCTTTGGTTTGAAACATTATCCAAAAAATTTCATGAGGATGATGGACGGTATCCTGTGACCATTCACAAATAATTTTGTAGTAGTGTATCTGGATGATATATTCATCTACATCGAGACATGGGTAGAACACTTGCAACATATTCAGTAGGTTCTGCACAACCTGTGGAAGCACAAGCTATATGCCAACTTGGAAAAATGCTCCTTCAACATGGACATGGTCCATTACCTATGCTACATCATTGATCAATATGGTTTACATGTGTATCCAAGCAAGATCCAGGTCAGTCGCGAATTCCATCCCCAACCACACTCACTGAGCTTCGAAGCTTCTTGGGCCGCGCCAATTTCTATCACAGGTTCGTGTTGGGATTATTCCATATTGCATGAGCCCTCAACTAGGTAACTAGAGGTGGTGTTAAGGAAAAATTTGTGTGGGGTCTGTCCCAATAGCAAGAGTTCTATGATTTGAATTAGTGCTTGTGTTGAGACCAAGTACTTTTATTACCTGACCTGTAACAACACATTGATATTGAGACAGATGCTTCAGACTATGTTATGGGAATCATTCTCACTCATCACGACCACCCCGTGGCCTATCATAGTGAGACACTATCAAATTTTATCCGTAAGTACCCTACTTATGAAAAAGAAATGTACTCCATTGTGCAAGCTTGTCTCTAGTGGAGACATTACATTCTTGGGAAGGAGACAATCATCCACATTGATCATAAGACATTGCAGTTGATGGAGACACAAGGAAAATTGAAAAATGACTACCATCATAAGTGGTCCACATACTTGAAGCAGGTCCACCTCAACATAAAGTATAAAATAGGGGGTAGCAACCAAGTCATTGATTTCCTCAACCAACCTCCAATTGTGACACTCACCACAGTGCTAGAATCTTGCATCCATCAGACCTTTGGATGGCCCCACCTCTATGAAACAGACCCAGACTTCGCAACCACCTACCAAATGTTAGGCCCAAACTAATTTTTCTCTAATCTCCATCTTCAAGACAGTTTGTTGTGCAATCTGGGCCATCTTTGCATTCCATCAAGCGATCATGTGAAGATGATTTGGGAATGCTACTATAGTCGAGTGGCAGGAAACTTTGACATCGAAAAGACAATGGAATTATTACATAAAAATTTCCACTAGCTGAGACCTCGATAGGATGTGGGCAAGTATATCAAGTCCTTTACAGCCTGTAGTATTTCAAAACCGACTATTAAGAAATAAGGCCTATACACCCCTTTTCCTACTACTGACATGCCATGGGAATCCATCTCAATGGACTACATGTTGGGCCTTTTGTTGACCAAGAGAGGAAATGACTATGCTTTTTTGGTTGTTGATCACTTTTCCAGGATGGGGATTCTGGTCACCTATAAGAAGAGCATCACAATAGATTTCACTATCAAGCTCTTCTTTGAATGCCTATGGGCGCATTTTTGAATCCCACAAACCATTGTCTCAGATTGGAATAGTCAATTCCTCAACACATTTTGGATGAGTTGTTGGTCACTGTTGGACACCAAGCCCACCAAATCCACTGCTTTCCACCCCTAGAAAGATGACCAAACTGAAGTCGTCAATCAATTGATCATGTATATCCTACGCATGTACAATTCTAAGAACCCTCAAACATGGGATTAGAGTATTCCCCATGTTCAACATAGCTACAACTTAGCCCTACATATCTCAACTGGCCACAACCCATGGCTCATCATTCATAACCTTGAAGTAAAGGTTAGAATCAAATTTACTCTTGGTAAATCCCAATCTCATCACGAAACTATCAATTCTACCATGCCAAGCTCTAGGAGCTTTCTTCAACCCGTAGAGAGCCTTCATCAACATGCATACATGAGTCTTTCTATCTTCAACTTCAAAATATTACGGTTGTTCCATATACACTTCTTCCTCAATAACACCATTTAAGAAGGTTGTTTTCACATCCACTTGGTGTAACTTCCACTTCATCTTAGCTACAAGGGCTATGATGGTTCTGAAAGAAGTGTATATTTCTACATGAGAAAATGTCTCTTTATAATCAGTGCCCTCATTTTGAGAAAATACATGAACTACAAACCTTTCTTTATGTTTTTCTATCAAGGCTTTGAATTCCTTGAACTTTCCAAATACTTAATCTTTTGACTTCAAGAAGTAAACCCAAGTCTTGCGAGAATAATTATCAATAAATGACACATAGTATACATGCCCACTAAGAGAGGTTGAAGGAATTGGGCCACATACGTCTGAGTGGATGAACTCCAAGATTCCATCTGCTTTATTGCCTCTCTTTGGGAAAGGATTATTTATGTTCTTTCCTTGTGCACATCCCTTTCACACACCTTCATGATCAACCCTGAATTATGGTAGACCTGTGACTACCTTTCTTACATATGGTAAGGAGTTGTAGTTGATGTGAGCTACTATTCTATGCAAAATTTCACATGGACTCTCAGTGGAGTGAGTCAAGGCTACACCTGATTTACCTTTTAATTTATACAAGCCACCTTCTTTTGTTCCAATAACAATTGCATCTTCTATACTTTTTCCTTTAGGCTACATAATAACTTCACCATATATGAATGCAAATCTGAAGCATTTCTTATCTAGAGCTTATATAGAAATAAAATTCTTTGTCAAACCTGGTACATAAAGTACATCCTTCATTTTTATCGGAGTCCCTGAATCAATTTTGTAGGTGGATTCTCCCACTCCTTTGATAGGGTAGTGATAATCATCTCTGAGTGTAAATTTCTTGGGAAAATTAATTTTTGTAAGGATATAGAGAATGTCTCTCTGAGATTTCTTTTTCTTAGAGGTACCATTATCTATGAGCCAAGTATCCTCTCCAGGTGTCACGGATCCTGAGAGAGAAGAGAATAAAACATAGTCTCCAATGTTTTCATTAATCATCTTTGTGGGTGGCTCATCATCTTCAACTGCCTGGGCATGATGTATTTTGTTATTTATCTTCTTGTATTCTCCTCTTATGGAAGGATAATTCTTAGCAATGTGTCCCATATTATCACAATGATAACATTGATAAGAGGAGAAATCTTTTTCTCTTCTTTGACCTTTATGAAACATCTGAAATCTCCTTGGAGGGTGATATTCTTTATGAAATTGGGTTAATGTTTTTAGGGAGTGAGATTCCTTATGCATGTGGGTCTCCTTATGGAAGTGAGACCTTCTATTTCCTCCTTTAGAATGAGAATATAGGGCTTTATCTTGATCCCTCAATAGTACTGCTTCTTAATTAGCTACTCTTGTTTTTTCTTTTACACATTCTTCCCAAAGACTTTCAAATCAAAGTTTCTCCTTTCTTCCAAACACAGTTTGGATGAAGGCATCCCAAGGTCTTGTGATACCATTAAGAGTTGTCATTATGAGCTCATATTCATCTACGTTATCTCCAATTTCTTCTAGCTATTCCTTGAATTGAGAAACCCTAGAGAAATAGTCATGAACGGTTTTTGCATTCTGCATCGTTGTATTCTTGAGTTGGGTTCTTAGATTTATCTTTCAGTTGATATTCCTTCCTTCATACATTCTAGTTAGGGCATAACACATTTATTTTGGAGTATTCTTACAAGATACTTGAGGGATCAAGTGGTATTTAATAGAATCTTCAATGATTCTCTTGGCCCTAACGATATCGTTTTGGTACTTTTCTTTGGTTGTATCTTCTTCGGGTTCTGATACATTTTCCTTTATGAATTTTGCAAGGTCATTCCCTTCAAGAATGAGTGAAATCCTATGCTTCCAGGTAGAAAAAATTTCCACACCTTCTAACTTGTCAACAAGCTTGGTTCTTGTAGGAATCTTGACATAGCGCTGGGAAAATGACAAAAAATTGAATGTGCTCAAAAATTAAATATGAAATTACCAGGAGATGCAATGAGTTGAGGCAAGGATGCTAGTGAATTCGGTTTTATGAAAATTCAATGTTTACCCCTTGAAGCTGAGCCTACGTAAATATTGACTAGTACTTCTGGTACTGGTTCTGGTTTCCTGGTTTTTTAGTACCAGTGAAATCTAGGGTTTCACTTTCTAGAGGCTTTGGCCACTGAAAATGTGCACTCAAGCTGCCAATGAATCTGCTAGGCTAGGGTGCACTTCCCTAGATAGTTTTTATGAAAATAATACCTTCCAACAAAATCCCTAATTTTCTTGTACGACAACAGTGACGTTTTCAGTTACTGAGTGAAAGATTCTCTACTCAGTTTATCTCTGATACCATGTTAAATAGAGTTCCTATTAAGTTCTTTTTAATTTACTAGACAATAATAGCATAAGCAGGATCACTGAGAAAAACACAATCATAAGGTACATAACATTTTATCCTAGGAAAGCTTCATGGGGGAGACAACCTAGAAAAAACTTCCTTAATATAGATTGTCAATACAATGCCAAGATAAAATACCAAACAATAAAGAATATCCAATATTGAGCAATGCGCCTCTCTCTTCTCCTTCTTCTAACTCCATCTTCCTTCAAACTTGCGCACTAGATGAGTGACTTGAGTGAGTGAGTGAATGATTCACTAACCTCTCTTATTTATACTAGTTGAGGAGTGTTAGGGTTGTGTCTTTTAGTCAAGTAGAGTTGTCTTCTTCAACTAGTGGCTAAAATCACTTTAATTCTCCCTAGGAGCCAAATCTTCAATTACCATCATGTAAACATGGTTTGACTAATCCACAATAGGGGATTTGGGCATACATAAGTCATGACATGATCAATCCACAAAAGAGGATTGATCTATTTAATAATAACTCAATTATACTTAGAATATACTTCATAGTTATAATATTTCAACAGTCTCATTATGTCCATGATCTATCACTCCTCGATCTCTTTCTCAGATATTCTATGTTAGGGTTACAAAAAGCTACGAAGTCCATAAGAACTTCATTCCTCCTCTTGATCTATCTCCCTATCATCTAATTTAAGTGGGAATTAACATAGATAATAGGAAAATTAAAAGATCATGCACCAAAAAAAAAAATTGCATCCTAAATGTATTAGATTTGAGATCAGATGCTTTTGGCATGGTGCATTGTTTTACGCAATTTTCTTCCCTTGTCGCCTTATGCACGTCTACACCCGCAAGATTTACAAATTAAATAAGAAAAAAATACAACCTCGTGGACCATCTTAGATCCACAATTATCTATAAAAGTTCCCTAAAATTACTAACTAATTGCTCAAAACAACAAATTACAGTCAACATGCTCTTTCTTGGATGCACGCTCAGATATAATCACACACTCCTCAACCAATTCACCTTTTAGAGGCTCAGATTTTTAAAAATGAGTTACAACGTTTATGCTCCTGCATCAGTTGACTATGGATGATCATGGTGAACTATGGTTGACCATGGTTAAGTACGGTTACCCATGGTTGAGTATGATTGACCATGGTTTACTATGGTTGAGTATGGGTGATTATGCTTGGCTAAGGTTAATGATGGTTGACCATGGTTGACTATGGTTGATCTTGATTGACTATCAACGAATATGGTTGCAATTGGTTGACTATCGTTTAGAATGATTGACCATTGTTGACTTTGGTAAATAGTATGGTTAACTCTGGTTGACCATGGTTGATCATGATTGATCATGTTTGACTATGGGTGATTATGGTTGACCATGGTTGACTATGTTTGACCATGGATGACTGACGTTGACCATGGTTGAGTAGGGTTGATTATGGGAGGGTATGGTTGACTATTTTTAACCATGGGTGATTTTGGTTGACTATTGTTAACCATGTGTGATTTTGGTTGATCATAGTTGACAAAGGTTAACAATGGATGAGTATGCTTGACCATGGTTGATCATGGTGAATTTAGTTGACTATGGTTAACCATGATTTATTATGGTGAGTTTGGTTGACTATGGTTGACCATGGTCAACTATGGTTGACCATGGTTGACTATGGTTGACCATGGTCGACTATGGTTTCCCATGGTCAACTATGGTTGACCATGGTTGATTATGGTTACCCATGGTTGACTATGGTTTCCTATGGTTAAAGATGGTTGACCATGGTTGACATTGGTTATCTACTAATGAGTATGGTTGATCATGGTTGACTATCAATGACCATGGTTGACTATGGTTGATTATGGATTACCATGGTCAATAATTGTTGACCATTTTTTACTATGGTTGAGTATGGATGACTATGGTCGACTATGGTTGAACATGGTTCACTATGGTTTCCCATGGTTGACTAGGGTTGAGTATGGTTTCCTATGGTTAATAAAGGTTGACCATGGTTGACTATAATTGACCTTGATTGACTATTTATGTCTATGATTACTTATGTTCGATTATGGATGACTATGGTTGACCATGATTGACTATGGTTGACCATGGTTGACTATGGTTAACCATGGTTGACTATGATTGAACATGTTTTACTATGATTGAGTATGGTTGACTATAGTCTAATATGCTTGACCATGGTTGACCATGGATGACCATAGGTTTATATCATTTATCGTGGTTACATATGGTTGACTATGATTGACTATGGTTGACCATGGTTTCCCATTGTTGAGATTGATTGAGTTTGGTTGACCATGGTTGAGTATGGTTGGCCATGGTTGAGTATGGTAGAACACGGTTGAGTTTGGTTGACCATGGTTGATTATGGTTGTACATGGTCAACTATTGTTGAATGTAGTTGGCTATGGTTGACTATGGTTTATTGTGGTTAAGTATGGCCAAGTTATGGTCAAGGAGAGTTTATTATGGTCGACATTTGGTTGACTATGGGTGACCATGGTTGTCCATGTGAAATTATAGTTGACCATGACAGAGTATGGTTTACTATAGTTTACCACATTGACTTTAGTTTAGCATGATTGAGCATCATTGACTATAAAAGACTATCGTTAACTTTGTTTGACTATAGTTGTCTATTGTTACCTATGGTTGACCATTGTTGACAATAGTTCACCATGGTTGAGTATGGTTAGCTATGTTGACCATGTTGAGAATAGTTGATATACATTGTCTATGGTTGACCATGGTTGAATTTGGTTGAGCATGGTTGACTATGTTAAATTTTGGTTGACTATGGTTAAATATGGTCAAATTATGGTTGAATTAGGTTTACTATGGACGACATATGAATGAATATGGGTCACATTACAGTGTAGGGTTATGATCATCATATTGCAGTGTTGAAGTATGATCATCACATTGTGGCGTAGGGTTATGGTTGTCACATTGCAATGTTGGTTTGATCTGGATTTAGGAATGGAATGAAATGAAACCACATATTTATAACATTAAAACATAGACATAGTGAACAATATTAGAGATACAATAAAACTTGACTTCTATTAAATAAGAAATATGATGAAACTGTAAAATGGAGACTCAAAACAAGCTTGCTAGAATGGTGGCAACTTATCTCTAAGAAGAGATGTGATGGCTATGCTCATTCGCAAGAATATGAGTACAATGAGGCTTTGATGTTATTTTTACAATAAACATGAATTCCAAAACCATAGACATCCAAAAACCTAACCCTAGGAGATGAAGTGACAAAAGTCATGTGGACTCCATTAGGTAAGTTAGTACATCAACTCCCCCAGGGTCATAACTTTTGCATACGATCTCTATTTTGAGAGTACGATAGCTCATTGAAAAAGGTATTGATGGGGATATTCATTTATGGGGCTCAATAAAATTCCTTGGCTATCATTAGGTTTTTTGTTCATGAAAAGGAGATGTTTACGTCCTCAAAACGACCTAGAAAGTCCAGGAAACGAAAAAATGCTAAAAATAGTAATTTTCCAAAAATTGTTTTGAGCTAGGTGGAAAAGGTGGGTGGCCATCGAGATCCTTCTAGATAAATCCTCCACCATTAGGAAGAAATGGTCTCCATTTCATTAAGTGTCCCCATCAAATGAGTAAAATTTCTTCAGAATTTGGCCCCGAGTGAGCCACTTGACTTGGTGTAGGAGCTGCCCTACTTTGACAACCTGATAAACATGGATCCTTTGCTGGGGAGTTCCATTGACCTCTATGTACATGATATGATCAGTGGATTCCTATTCCATGTATTCATGGTTGATATTTTTTAGTGCCAACTATATTATACTATCTTTGAGGTGTCCAATAATTGTGGAAAATAAGGGCAAAGGAGGTCCACATTGAACACTAGGTGCAAGCCAAGGAAGGGGGGAAGGTTTAACTAGAAATAATTGTTACCCACATCCTTGGTGATGGTCTAAGATCCATAACAGAGTGCACAAAGCTTGCGATGAGGCCCTGTAAGGGATTCTTTATGCAAGTGCAACTAGACTTTGTCTCCCACCTGAAACTCGTGTGGCACCTGATGTTTATCATGGCATTGCTTGTACTTGGAATTGGACTTCTATAAAATATCTTGAACCTGTTGGTGGATTTGATGGATCTGTTCAATGAATTGGGTTGATTTTTTAGTTCCAGTTGGAGCATGCGATGAGTCTTCTTGGGTGGCCGCAGGGGGCAGTGAAACATCCATGTGACCTAATGGTTGAAATCTCAACCCCACCTGAAAGGGTTTGTGGTCGATTGAGCTATGTATGGCTCTATTGTAGTTGTTATTAACATAGGGAAGAATCTCATCGCATGTGTGGGGGTGCTTGTTATTGTACATGTGCAGGATGTGAACTATCATCTGGTTGACGACCTTGGTTTCACCATCCATCTATGGCTGGAAGGAAGTTGACTTGGTGATCTTGGTGTCCAGTAGTGACCAAAGCCTCGACCAAAATGTGTTGAGGAACTAGTTTTCCCAATCTGAGATAATGGTTTGATGGATCCCAAAATGTACCCACACTCATTCAAACAAGAGATTGGAAATGGCCTCCACTATGATTTTCTTCTTGTAGGAGGCCAAAATCACCATATTGAAAAAGTGATCAACCACCACAAAAACACAATCATTTCCTTGCTTGGTGGATGGAAGGCCCAACATGTAGTCCATTGAGATGAATTCCTAGGGCCTATTGGGAGTATGAAGAGGAGTGTACAAGACTTGTTTCTTAGTGGATGATTTGTAAATAATGTAGGGAGTGTAGGACCATATATACTTGCTGACATCATGTCATAGTTTTGACTAGTAGAAATGTTGTTGTAACACTGCCTCTTTCTTTTCCACATCGAAATGTCGTGCCACCTGACTATAGTGGGATTCCAAAATCAACTTCTCTCTCTCAATTGATGGAACATAGATATGGACCAGATGGAATAAAATCCCATCCTAAAGATGGAAATTAGTGACAACTGTGTTTTCTCCCATCATTTGGTAGGTGTTGGTGAGCTCTAGATCTTTCTCATCGAGGTGGTGCCATCCAGAGGTCTTGTGGCCACAAGAATATAGAACTTTGGTGAGTGCCACGACTGGAGGTCAAATAAGGAAATCAATGATTTGGTTAGTAATTCTTGTTTATACTTGATGTTTAGGTGGAACTACTGCAAATATGTTGACCACTTCTAATGGAAGTCATTATGCAATTTTCCTTGTGTCTGCATGAGCTGTAATAGCTTATGATCAATGTGGATGACTGTCTCCTTCCCAAGAATGTAATGCCTCCACTAGCGATAGTATTGCACAATGAAGTACATTTATTTTTCGTAATTAGGGTACTTATTGATGTCATATGATAATTCCACACTATGATAGTCCACAGGGTGTCTATTCTGAGTGATGACTATGCCCACAACATAGTCTAAAGCACCTCTCTCGATATTAAAGCAATCTTGTAGGTCAGGTAATGAAACGAATGGGGATGAGAACAATTGTCTCTTCAAATGATCAAACACTCTCTATTGGGATAGTCCCCACACAAATTTTTCCTTGCCACCACCCATGGTTATTTGGCTGAGGGCCCATGCAATATGGGAGAATCCCAATACGAACCTGTAATACAAATTGTCAATGCCTAAGAAGCTTCAAAGATCAATGATTATGAATGGGGTTGGCCAGTCATAGATGACTTGGATATTGGATGGATCAACATGATCACCATGGACATCAACAATGTAGCCTAGGTACTAGACCATGTCCATGCCGAAGGAGCATTTTTCCAAGTTGGTATATAGCTTGTGCTGCCACAGAGTGTGAAAAACCTATTGAATATGTTGCAAGTGTTCTTCCCAAGTATTGTTGTAGATGATTATGTCATCCAAATACATCACCATGAAATAATTAGTGAAAGGCCGCAATATATCGTCCATCATCCTCACGAAAGTTGTTGGGGAATTTGTAAAAAAAAAGGGCATGAACAACCATTCAAAAAAACCTTCTTTTAACTTGAAGGAATTTTTTCATACATTTGTTTATTCTATCAGGACTTGATGGTAGCCGGACTTTATATCAATCTTACTTTAGTATTTGGCCCATTGAGTTGATGAAGGAGATCGTCAATTCAGGGAATCGGGTATCGGTTCCTGACTGTGATTTTATTTAGGGTTTGGTAATCAATGCAGAGTCACTAGGTCCCATATTTCTTATGCACATGCTTTATTAGGCTTCCACAAGGTGCTAATTTGGGTCAGATGTGCCCCTTCTGGAGTAGTTCTTGGATCTGACACTTGATCTCCTAATTTTCT
Source organism: Picea abies (assembly GCA_900067695.1). NCBI lineage: Eukaryota > Viridiplantae > Streptophyta > Pinopsida > Pinales > Pinaceae > Picea > Picea abies. Next base: position 3,688 of record CBVK0100894364.1, on the reverse strand, counting down.
AGCAAGGATTGGTGAAATATTGGACCATTGGGTAGCGGTGCTTCAGGGGTCATATCGATGGGATGCTTGACCTGATAGTGTAGAGGTACCACAGTAGGTGATGAGAATATGTCTTTGAATTCTTCCATGACCTTATCCACTTGCTTCTTCTATGTGGATATATTGGCTGCAGAGGTCATGGATGTGGTTGCAACCTTTCACTCATTCTGAGAGTGAATCATGAAGAAAATTTTCATGTTATGAGAAATGACCTTCCTACATTTCTTGGAAGATATCAAGGAAATAACACTAGGTGGGACTACCTTGGGTATCTTCTACAATTTCCTGTTCAAAGTACTAATAACACTGCGAGGCCTAGACTTATATACATCATGATGTTTCCATAAATAAGGTTCTCCAAAAATAAGATCACAAACTTAAAGGGGAGAAACATCACACAATACCTCATATTTTAATGGCTTGATGTCGTATGACATGCGAAACTATTGGCTGGCGCGAATATCGCTCCCTTGATGGAGCCATCGGATAGTGTAGAGATGCGGGTGCGACATTGTCAGCAGGTCTAGTTGCATGATGACCTTTGTTTAGATGAGGTTCTTCTAAATACTACTATAAATTATGAAGTGCAGCGGAGTTCCTTTCACCCACATATGTGAATGAAAGAGGTGCTTGCCTTCCCATGAATCACCAGGTTCACCAGGATTGATCTTGGTGGTAGCAATGGTGGAACCGGGTCCCACATCAATGATTTGTCTCCCCTTTTTGGTTCTAAATTAGAGTCAGAACACGCATATTATTCATAGTATTTTACCTCAGCCACTAATGAGTGCTTTGAATGACAATTAGCAGTGTTATGCCAAGGTATCTTATGGAAGTCAAGCCAATTCCCGGTATATTTCTTAGTATTCCCATTGTCCTTCTTTTCTTGTGTCTTGGAATAGTTTTCTTGATGCTTCCCATATTTTCTATGTCCTTTGTTCTACATATTTTGGATTCCCTTTCCATTCTTCTATTGTGAGGGGTTCCCAAACCCAAACTATCACGTATTTTTTTTAAGCTTCTGCTCAATTTTGACAGCATATCGACAGATTGTGCCCAAGGATGAGATGTACAAAAACTCCATTTCCATATGGATGTATCTATGCATACCTTCACGGTACTTGAGTGCCTGATGTCTCTCAGAATATTTGATACCCATATTTTTGCAGAAGGTATGGAAGACATTGGTGAACTCTAGCATTGTTTGGTCTCTTTCCTGCTGCATTGTGGTCCATCTTGTATACAAGTCGTCATAACTTCCAACATGGTAGTATTGTTCCTTAATAGCATCCCCGACGGAAACCCAAGTGGGTGAAACTACAAATAATTTGGATCCCTCCATTATCTTTTTCTCACGGAAAGTCTCCCACCAATATTTGACATGGGTGATGGCCTTGAGGAGCACAAATGTAATCTTTTATATATCAAAAAAATTGTGGATAGAAAAATACCCTTCTATAAGGTTTAACCATTTATCTATGACATCCACATATATTTGACCTTAAAATATAGGAATACCAAAATTGATCTATACCATGAATGGGGTGGTGCCTCCACTTGAGGTGGACGTGTCACTTGTCGACATTCATTGAAGGATTTGTGAAAAGTTGTCCATCATCTCGTTCCTCTCTTGCTCAAGAGATTCCTCGAGCAACATTTTGAAAGGATCTCTTATCCTGTCGTATTTATTTTCTCCTTCCATGGGAAGTTTCTTGGGTGTTTGATAGTAGTTTTCCTTCAAGATAAACAATCTGATACCCAACTCCCTATACCCTAACTGCATCGAGACATGCATTAAAAAAACAACAAGGAGAAGACCTCTCTGATACCACTGATCCATATTTAGGAGAGGAATGAAACAAAATGACAGATTTATAACATTAACACATAGAAACATTGAACAATAATAGAGATACAATAAAAATTGACTTCTATTAAAGAAGAAATATGTTGAAACTGTAAAATGCAGACTGAAAACATGCTCGCTATATTGGTGACAACTTATCTCTGAGAAGAGATGTGACAGCTATGCTCATTCGCAAGAAGATGAGTAAAATGAGGATTTGAAGGAATTTTTACAATAAACATGAATGCCAATACCCTAGACATCCAAAAACCTAACCCTACGATATGTAGCGCCAAAAGTCATGTGGGCCCTATTGGGATAAGTTAGTACAACAACTTTTGGGGGTCGTAGCTTTTTCATACGATCTTCGTTTTAAGCACATGATACCTCATTGGAAAGGTATTGATGGGGATATTAATTAAGGGGGATCAATAAAATCCTTTCGTTATCATTGAGGAATTTGATCATGAAAAAGTGATGTTTATGCCCTCTAAATGGCGTCGAAAGTTCAGGAACTGAAAAACAACTAAAAATAGTAAGTTACCAAAAACAATTTTGAGACAGTTGGAAAATGTGGGTGGCCACCGAGATCCTCATGGATCAATGGTTATGCTCATCTCATTATGAAATTGGACCTTGTATGTCATGTTGCATCATATGGTTACAAACATCACATTACAACTCGGGGTTATCTTCATCTCATTGTGACATTGGACCTTGTATGTCATGTTGCTTCATAGGGTTACAAACATCACATTACAACTTGGGTTTATCTTCATCTCATTGTGACATTGGGATTTGAATCTGAAGTTGTGTTTTGTAATTCACAATGAAACATTTTGTTTGTATGTCAAATAAAGACATTGTGATATGTTCGATAGATTAGTGTTATGAAATTGTGACATTGGATTTTGTTTTTTTACATTATAACACCAAGTTATGACCATCACATGGTGACATTGGGATATGTCTACTAATTTAAAATATTAAAGTAAAATTAGTAGACATATCCCAATGTCACCAAGTTATGACCATCACATGGTGACATTGGGATATGTCTACTAATTTTACTTTAATATTTTGATTATGTTCATGCCATTGCGACATTGGTCTATGTTTGTCACAATATGATGTATTGAATTGTATGTTACATTGAAAAGTTGGATTTTGTAGATCACATTGTGGAATTGGGTTGTAACCTATATTGTGACATGGGGGTATGTTCATCATATTGGAATGACGAGATATATTTTCAAATTGTGATGGGGGATTATGTTGGATTCCATCACAATGTGATGTTGATCGAAGGTTATGTTCAAATGCGACATGGGGATATGTTATACTCATTGTGATGTCAAGTTAGTTTCATCAGATTGCAATGTCGAGTTTCATCACATTGCAACATCATCTTATCTTTGTCACAATGTAACATTAACATCTTTTGAAATGGGAGTTTTGGGGAAGTTTTTTGAAAAAAATTCTAATAAATTTTTTCTTTTGTCACAAAGATAGGAATTTTAATTGTTTCTATGAAGAATTACATTCACTATTTACTTAATTGTTATATTTATTGTTTCAAGAATATCAATTTAAATAATTTTTTTTAATATCAATATCAAGTATTTTATGTATTCCAAAAAAGTGTCGAAACATCGGTTTCAAATTAATTTTATTTTATTTTATTTTATTTTTTTATGCTGGCGGAATCGGCAACTGGGCCGGTCTCGTACTCGCGTGACACGGGGTCGATTCCGACCGCTACCACTATAACCTCCAGGTGCCATACGTATGCCCCTTCCGCAG
>CBVK0100894361.1:0-19180 GCA_900067695.1 Picea abies | reverse complement strand
TCTTCTCGTCGGGACCCTTTTCTTTCTATTTATAAAATTTATTGGTATTGATTATTGTCTCCAAGTCCCTGCCATTGAGAGTAGGAGTGCCCAAGTTATTATCTTATCTTTCTCCTAGAAAAGTATGGATAAATGAATTTCTAAATCCCATTGCTATCATATGTTCCACAAAACTTCAGTCAGGTTCAAACCTCCTTTCAACATACTTGAGATTGAGATTGAGATTGTGGAAGTGGTTTGCAAATTCATCGATTTTGTTCATATTTCTGAATACAAAGTCTCCAATTTTCCAAGGCAAGGGTATGAATTGATTTTTTAGTTTCTCATGAAAAAAGTGCAGCCAGAAATTATATTGCCTTTCCACCTCTATAATAAACATTTTATCGGATATATTCCATGGAAGAAAGGAAGGATTTTCCTTAGCACTAAAAATCGTGATAACATTCTAATTTTTCATTTGCTCCAACATCCCCTTTTTATCTAGAAATTTACTTTCCGGGGAGGATATTTTGGGGCTATCTTTTCCACGCAATAATCCTTTAAAAACTTAGACAAATTCATTGAAAATTTCATGAAAATGCAATAAATCTTTCTTCCTCAACAACGCTTGGTACCAAAATGTCACTGGGTCAAATTCACAATTCACCTTCTTGCAGATAGACAATTTAGGAAATTGACAGCAATGTGCTATCGCAAATACCAAATAAGAGGCCATAAATAATTTCTTATATTTTTTGTTTTGTGACAATTAGGAAGAGATTTCATTGGAAATCAGTTTTCCCAAATCGAAAATGGCTTTCTCCTTAAAAATAAAATATAAGATATAAAGAATCATACGTGAAATACTGGCGGTACTTTCTTGGCCTGACACTCTGGTGAATAACCAAGCAATTTCTCGAAAGGATTTTTTGAAATAGTTGACCTGCAACCTGGTAACATATTAAGGTATGACCATGGGATTCTCCAAGAATTCAAGTAAGAGGTCTAGGCCATTGTCATGCTTTTTCAAGAAGCCCCTACAATTTTCACCTTTGAAAGTGAGTGTTGGCTCTGGGAGTTTTAGAATTTTGCAAAACACTTGAGGTGAAAGAGAGACAGGAGAATGGTCTTGAAGTTGAATAATCCATTGACTTTGTACATATTTCTCAGCACACTAGGAAACTAATTCCTTGCAGTCAAAAACCTTGGGAACATAGCTTGCACGAGAAATTCCAGACGTCCAAATTACTTCCTTCTGAGCAAAAGGGGATGAATAATAAGAATATGTTCTAGACCACTGAAAGTTCTAGTCCTCAAGTTTAAAAATGTTCAATGTATTTCCGCAGAACTGTTGTCGAGTTGTTGCTCCCATAATTTGAAGAGAGTGTTCTTTTAATCCAGATAATATTTGAAATGAGCGCTTGAGAGAGATAATATAATCTTCTGCAAATCGTGCTTTAATGTGGTTTAATAAGAAATCTCCTTGAGCCCTTTTCTTATTAATGATGATCTTTACAGAATCTGCATGATGGATTATTAACATTAAACCATACTAAATGCATATTGAGAAAAGAACGAAGGTGGTGGGGATGGACCAGATCAATTAGTATTTGGTAATTTTATGAACCCGCCAACCCGAGAACCCACCGTTGCGAAAGATCAAAGATAGGCTAAGTGTTGTAACACGGTTAGTCAGACTCAATATAAGAGAGATGATATACTTAGGATCTCGGGGAGTCTGATGGTAAAAATGTAGATCACAAATATTTTGGGTGCAAAATGTATATCATGGATCATGGGATATGAACGATTGAACCTGTCGACCTGAGAACTCACGACTGCAGAAACGGTTAAGTATAGGATGATACAGTGGTTAGTCAGACTCATGATATGGAAATATGAATGGAAGTGAGAATCCACGAGTCCTCCAACCCGAGAACCCACCATTTTTGAAAAAAAGACCAAGTATAGAAACTAGAAAGGGAGAATAGAAGTGAGAAAAGAAAAGGGGAATTTGGGTAAGTATAGAAGAGGGAAAAGAAATCGAAAAAAGAAGTTGGAAAAATAGAAAAGGGGAGGGAAATTTAGGAAGCGGGAATTGATCTCAACAACTTCTTGATTGATTTCCCACACATCATCCTCCTTATGAACATAGTATTAATTTATGTCCCAGGCACCTGGGGGATTATCTTTTCAATGAGTTGGTTTACTTCCCTTGGAGGTTAAGTCAGCATGGATCTCACCCATGCACACATTCCCATGGGATATGGTAGCTTTGAGGTTTTATACAGTCGAGAGCAAGCTAACAAGCATGTGATGGATCCAAACAATCCTGACTATACAAGTGATGATGAGTTTGATGAGGTTATGGATACCATTGAGTATGATCCATAGGAATTACCTTTCATGTAGGAGGGATACATAGACATGCTAAACCCAAGGACAAATGAGTACAAAGAAAAAATTGCAAAATTACAAGAGAAAGAGTGAGGATCTATCCAAATATTGAAGAAAGAAGATAATAAGGACAAAGAATGTGAATAATCCATAAAAAATGCATTCAACACAGGACCTCATTCCTATCCTTACATTGAGAATATACCTTACATAAAATATAGAGAAGGAAGTCTTGCGTTCATGTGGGAAAAGAAGAAGGGAAAGCCTAAATATGACCAGAAGGATGACAGCTCTTGGCTCCCTTCCATCATCAAGAAGAAGTCCAAGAAAGAGAAGTACTATTTGACATATTTGGATGGGAGAAAAATGACATTGCTAGTGGATGGGTCTCTTCTTCGGCCCTACATTCAGATCACTTGACTTCCTCAGGGCCCATGGCCCAGGTAAGTAGGTAGTTCATCTTGCTTTCCTTGCATTTTCATATTGATTGTTCATGATAGTTTAGATGCATTTCATATTTAATTTTTCTCTACTTTTGTATTGATTTCATGTTTAGTTTATAATTTTTTGAAAACAATGCTAAAATTTTATTTTCTAGATTATTTTTCATTTTTTATTTTGATATATATGGATGAAGGGTGATAGAATCACCCTATATTTTATGGTGTTATGTTTCATTATATCCACAGGTCCATCAGGATATTGTAGTGGTTCTCATGCACTCTATAGTGAGTACATGTCCCCAAGTAGGAGCCAAATTTTATCCCTAACTCCTAGGGATAACTAAGGGGATGACGTCTCGAGGCCCTCAAGTTGCATACATGGAGTACCAAGAGACAGCTTGACCAGCAGTGTCCACTTGCACAGACAAAGACCCGCCTCACCACCACAACACCAAATTCATCACAATAATATCCACCACATCAGCTAGCCTCCAGAAGACATTGGGTCTTTCTCCATGAGGTAAAATCTAGGTATTATGGTGAGTGTCATTTCAATATTTGAAGTATTTGAGTTTGTTGAATCTATTACTACTTTTTATTATGTGATGTTTGCTTGGACATTATGCTCTTTTCCCTATTTCACTTTGGTGGTTGGCATTGTGCCCTAGTAAGTGGTTCACTCTTAGGGATAGTTTTGCTACTGCAAGGTACTCTAGATGATTCATCATGCCATTCTTGACCATACTTGTCACTTTCCACACTTCATCCCCTCATATCCTTACCTTTTGGTATTTTCAGGGTGTATTGACCCATGAAGGTGTTATCACATAAACTTTTCAAGGTCTTGTGAGTCTGTGGTTTCTACCTAGGTCTGTAATTTTGCCTGTTTCTCCTCTTTTTGCAGACCCGATCATAAGTTTTTCCTCTCGGCTTGTAGTTTTTCTGTTGTTTTTTTCCACCTGTTTGATAGACCTATTTTTCATTGTTGGTTGTTGGAGAAATATCGACTCTAATATTTTTTGTTTTCTCTAAGGTCGATCACTTTTCTCTTTACCTCTGTCGTTGATCCTTTTGTTTTCCTGAGCCCTCAACCAGTCATCCAAGTAATCTTCACAGGCCACCGTCGTGAGCACCAACCACAACACTTAGAGCAGTCTGATATGGACTCATATCAAGAGAGGGAGCAATAACAGATTTCAATGGCAGAGATCCATCAAATGAAGCAGATTGACGACCATCAAGTGATCGGGATCATACAGTTTCACCAAGTTTAGCGTTAGACAGAGGTTCAAAATCGTGAGGCCGATCCTAGCCGTTGGTACCGAGAGGGATGCGTGGCGCAAGATCAACATTTTGTTGACTCACAAAATGGAGCAATCAAGGGGCAGATTCATGAGGACTCGCGAAACACGAAGTTGCGAAATAATATGGGCCATCCATTTCAGAGGGACGTGTGTCATCTGATACAAGGGATCGCGATTTCGCAACCCATAGGTTTGAGCATGGAGCACAGTGTGAAATCGTGAACCATGAAATCATGACGCACCTAAGAGTTAGGCCCATGATCACAACCCAAGGTCACATGGAAAGTGGAGCCTAAGAGAGTTAAGCGCATGATTGAGCGACGGGTGGCTGAAGTTGTTCGAGTAGATTATTGTGGTCGTCAGATTCGAGGAAAATCTAACCATTGATCCAGATGGGCCATTTCGCGAGAATGAGCATCGGGATATTTGAATCAAGGGGAGTGAAAACTCTCGAAATGAGAAATCCTGAGATTTCATGTGGATAAGCACAAGGTCATGGCTCGCGGTCATGTGGGGAAAAGGAAAAGGAGTTGCACAAAAGATCAAAGAGCCTGAGTTGGTCACAGAGAAGGATCTGCATGACCTCGAGGTGCCAGAATTAACTCAAAGGAATTGTGAGCTCGCCTAGAGAATTCATGGGTGTCAAGCCTCGTCTTGATCCTAATAAAAGTACTTAATGAAAATGGGGAATGTGTTTGAAACCTTGTTTCACCACATAAATGGAAATCATGGAAAATCTAGTCATGGAGGGAAGACTGTCAGCCAAAATTTCCCTGTCATGGATTTTCTTTTGAATCCCATACTGATATGATCTTGCGTCTGATAGAAGAATGCAAGTGCATCCTTATAGAAGAAGATGCAGATGCCAAGCCTTGAATACAATGACCAGAGCACGCTTATGTAGGGAGCAAGTTACTTTGAGTATATATACTCAGTTTTTAAATTTTGTAAGGGTCGATGGTTGAGCTAAGCTCCTGTATTGTAAAGTTTTAATGAAGCCTCTGGTTCTCTGGTTATGTGTTGCCATTTGAGACTTCTTGTTTAATGACAGTCATATTTCCTATCATCTCTTTTGCTTCTGATATTGAAGACTCGGGCATGGGTGATCCAGTCGAGTTTTTGTGACTGTATTGTAATGTATGTTTGATTGCAATATTGTTATGACGTTTTCAGTTTCCTGAATTTTTGGGTTCAAGAAGATCTTGTATTCATATCTTTTCCTCCTTAGGCTATTGTAAGACCCAATGTCCATAGCATACCTCTACATTTCCTCACTCGTTCTTCCCCCTACTCACCCTTTACTACAACTTACTGACTGAAGTTTGATCAAGACCTCATCTGCTTATGCATGCCAGCCATTTTTTCTGAGTTAAATCACTATAATCCCGAGACTGCATCCATTATAACACCCTTAAATTTATTCATTGTGGCATAAAACTGATGGGTATTAGGCTTACCTCTACCACAATCCATAGGTGACTTCTGGTGATAACATTTATGGCGTCATTGTTGGGGACGAAATTGAATATTTTCCCTGGGATTGAATGACAAAGCCTACTAGTTCTAAAGGTTCGGTAGAACTTAGTACATCAAATATTGCAACTGTGCACTTGGTGACTCCGTTGATGTGAATCCACTGGCAACTCCATTATTTCAGTTGTGGCTTCTAGAGGCAAGCACACGAGATCTACTCCACAGCTACCTTTAGCAACACCTAAATCTGACTCAGAGAAAATTGTCAGAAAGGGAAAGGCCCTTCAAGAAGGTACTCATGCTGCTGAACCAGGTATTTCTGATGATTTTCACTGTCCTCCTTTAGAAACTCCGATATCTTATTCTCATTTTCCTATTATACCGTTTGTTGGATTTTCCTGAAGTTTAAAGTTTGGGAGTGTTCCTGTCGAGTTTTCCCCTCCTGTTCTGGATTTGGAGGGATAAATCCTTGTCACTCCTCTCTCCCCTGAAGTTGTACCTTGGTCTAGACCCTAGACCTCATAAGATTTTCCCACTCCAGGTTTTATTACTCCTCCTCCTGATAGAGTTACTGATTTTGCAGAAAGGTAAACCTCTTTTACTTCAAGCCCTATAGCCTTTTCTCCAAATCCTCTGATGTTTCCCTTTCCTCTTGGAAGCTCAGTTCTAGTCTCCCCTGTTCAAACCCATTCCCATCCTAGTTCTCCTATGCCTATCATCCCTATGGTAGGTGCCAATCCTCCTAGAAACAGAATGGATGCCATAGTGGCTGCAAGATATGCCCCTCTATTCCTACCTCATCCAATGAATGCTCTCTCTGCTGGAGATTACCTAAAGTATATGCCCAAGTTCATGAGAGAAGAAGACATAATTGTTGAAGAACACCTTGTTGCCTTCTACAGTTATGCAGACAATCTGAATATTTAAAATGAGGACGTCTAGATGAGAGTCTTTGTCTAGATCCTTGATAGTGAGGCTAGGAAATGGTTTAGAGGGTTGACCCATGGATCCATTACTGGGATGGAGGCCCTAGATGATGTTTTATTGAGGCAATGGGGGGATAAAAAAGAATTTATGTATTATATCATAGAATTCAGTTCCCTGAGGAGAAAAGAGGGAGAATTTGTCTTTGACTTCTCCCAAAGATTCAATAAAATGTACAATAAGATCCCTGCTGAGATAAATCCTACAGAAGCCTCTGCCAAAATTACTTACTCTAGTGCTTTTGACCCCGATTTCTGCCTCTTATTGAGAGAAAGAAGAGATAATTCCTTGGCTCATATGCAAGATGCAACCCTAGAAGTAGAATCCAATGTATTGGCAGTTGACAAACTTAGAAATAAATACGACATAGATAGAGGGACAGGGAGACCTGAGGCATCAACCTCTGGTTCTTCTGCATATCATCCTCAAGTAGATGAATTGACCAAGATGGTGAAGTCCCTGTCTGCAGAAATGGAGAAGATGAAATTCAAAGGGAAGCAAGGTTATAAGAATGTCCAAAATGTTGATAACAGAGCCAACTTCAGAAGACCAAACAATGCCCCTCAAATACTCCCGAGAGAGCCCAGAAACAGAGAGAGGGATGATCAGAAAATCCAAACGCCCCTCCAAAATAACCTTGTTGGTGATGAAGAGAGGGAGGAAGAAGATCTTGATACTAAAATCCATTGTCTTAGAGACACCTCCCCATTTCCCTATTTGACTCAATCTACATTCAAGGAATCCCTCATGAACAGTCAAATAAATGAGCTAAGTAAGGGTGATAAGGCATGTTATCGCACAGTTTGTAGCTAGGTCAAAAGGCTAAAGGATAGAGGACAAACTGGCATAACAGGAACCTACCCCACCCAATGTCACCTCAATGGGGAGGTTCTTTCTATTTAGGGAGGTTATCCCAGGGGAGACGTCCCCGGTAACCTAGAGTTTTGAAGAGGAAAAGATATAAAGCTTAAGGTTAAAATCTCTCCTCACAGGTTACCACCAAGATCAGACATTCTGGCTAATCAGCCAATAAATGAAGTGTATACCCAAATGAGAACACCTGCCCGGAACAAGACAATAGCAAAAGAATATATGTAGGCTATAATTCAATGGGTTAGTACTTCATGTAACTATATGACATCAATATATAAGCAATGAAACAACATATATTAATGAGATCAATGTTTTATCAATATAGCAATGGAAAAGTATCAATTCATCAATAACTATTAAGATGATGTGGCCAATAATGTATTTAATCAATCATTCACTCAATAAATGCTTTCAACCATCATCTAATTTCTTATCATCAAGATTTGCTATGTCAAGATGGAATAACCAAGTGTGACGTCAGCCTAGTTAGGGTTAGCTAGTTAGTTAGGGTTTCAAAATTTAAATTTTTGAGAGTTGGTTTGAGCACTATCACTTCAACGTTGTGTGTCTAAGATCAGTGCCTAGCGGTAGATGGAGTCAATTAAGTAGAGGACACAATATTTGAAGGGATAAAGGATAAGGACAAGAGGGAAGGGTTCTAGAGTGCTGCAATGGCAGGGCCCTAGAATCAAAACCCTAGGGGAAAGAGGCTCACTCCAGTGTTTCTTAAGCAAGGACTCGTGCTCTTTCCTCCTTCCTTATGTCAAACTTGGAAAAATGGCTAGAATAAAAGATAAGTTAAAACAAGAGGATGAGTTGAGGGAAAGTGTTGCAATGGCAAGGCTTTATCACCAAACCCTAGAAGATGGACGGCCCTAAGTGTAGATAACCTAGGCCTGGGATGTCACCTCCCTTTTAGCCTTTAAAAACATAGCTAGCACAAGGGGAAGAAGTGAAAAGAGTGTAGCAAAGGCTAGGCTCTTCTTTCCTTCTTCAATGGCTGAATATTTCTCTCTAAGGGGACATGAAATAAGGACCTATTTGTGTGCTTGTCACCTAGGGTTTTAAAATCAACAAATTTATAAGCAAATGTAAGAATACAAACCTACAACCATTCAATTAAGAAGTTTTGCAAGAAAAATACTTACATATCATGATGAAAACCATATGCAAAATCTAGTTGTAAACCTTCCTTCAAGAGAAATTCCAAACATGACAAGAAAATCCTTCCATCAACAAGTGCGCCTCACTTTAAAAGACCAAATACCCAAACTAGGGCGCAAAAATCAGACCTCACAAGAGAGTGAGTTGTGTTGTTATGTTCAAATGAGGGAAAAACATCCTCAATATATAGTGTATCATGACCTTTAATTAAAATTAGGTCATTAAAAATAGTCGACAAGGCTACAATCCAAAATCATACTATTTTTACATTAAACTGTTAAATTAAATCCCTAAATGAGCATAAGCAAGACGTGAAGTCCTCCTGAGGGAGACGTTGGCCCTTTTTAGGGAAAAATGCAGCACAAATGACAAAACGTTGGCCCTCTTTGGGCCTCCAAACCCTGCCACAAGTGCCAGCTTCCCTATCTGACTGTCACACTGTTGAGATGACATCAATGGCTCCTAGGTGACATCCTGGGCCATCAAAGGGAAACGTTCCACCTGAAGTGGGTCAACCCCCCTGGGCTAGGCTCGGCCAAAGTGTCCCGAGTGGAACGTCCTTCTTCTTCTCAGGTGCAAAGCTCAACCAAGCATTGTCCTATCTCTGCCCCTGATGGGGTCTCAGCAACCATCTGATGGGATCTTCAGCCCCATGGAGGTCCGAATTAATCATCTCTCCATGTGTATCGGTCCAACTGGTACCTGTCCGTCGGGAATGGTCCTGCACGTTAAAAAATTCGCCCTCCATGGGCTCATTAGTCACAGGGGTCATAGAAATGTTAATCACGTTTCATCATTAATGTTATCAAACGTATGCATAAAAACCCTGATATATCATTCAATAGCTCAAAGACATTACAAAGACCTACAATACAGAGCCAGAGAAAAAGACAAAATACCCTATTGGGCTAGTATCCATAAGGAAAGGAAAGTCTCCAAGGGGTATCATTCAAGCCATGTAAAATAAGGTGATGTGGTCAAGGGATTTCCATACATACGGGTAGAGTGAAAGACAGGGATGCATGATATTACCTATGGGTGCCTTTGTAGAAGGCGAGTTGTACCTGTCACGGATGCAATTCTTTCCAAGCCCTTTACTGCCTTTATTCTTTTCTTTGTTTTCTTTCTTCTTTTTTTATTTCAAGGACCAGCTAGAGGACACTGCCTTGGCATGGTGACCAGAGCTAACAGTGTTACCCACAAGCACTTTCACAGAGATGATAAGGTTGGCTCGTGATGAGACCCCCTTTCCCTTGGCCATGCAACCAAAGATCACTGCCCTCGCGTAGTAACCAGATAGTGGCAATGTCATACTGTTAGGTACCCATGAACATAATAGGTTGGCTCATGATGAGACCCCCTATCCTCTTGGCTAGGTATTTTTTTTTATTTTTCTTCGGGTCCCTCTTATTTCTTGCTGAGAGGCTTTTTATTTCCTTCTCGAGGATCCCTGGGCGAGGCATCTCTAGGTTTTATTTTTTATGGCTTTTATCTTTTACCAACTTCTTTTACCTTCTAGGCCCTTAGCCCCTTCTTCCCACGAGATAAGGTGCAACCCCACAAACAAATCATCCTAATGCTTGAACTAGGGGAATGGGACAGATGAGTGGGAGATAAGATGTAAAAGTGATGATATGATGGGAGCAGACGATGGCTCTTCATAAATCCTCCTGGTGGAAAACCAAAACCTATGGTTACATGCTTGCTAGGACACTCTGTTAATCCCCCCAACCATGGTCAAGCGGGTCAATGTAAGATTCAAGAAGTTGTCAGAAATAAAAGGAGTAATATGCATATATCTAAAGGTTATAATGATCAAAAATGACACATATCATGATACCTGGACCAACTACTTCATGGAGAAAGAGTCTTCTCCAATACAAGTCTAAGATGATGGTGATGGATGTTGTTGTTGATAAAAAGACAATCCTGATGAAGGAGAAGAAAGATGGGCCCTCCAGGGCCATGCTCAGGTCAATCCTGCTCTCGGTACTCCACCTAGAAATCAGGGATAACAAGGCCAATAGTAGTCCCAACAAATACAATCTCGGGTCTAAGAAGAAAGAAGGGAAGTCTGACATCCCTGATCAGCCTTCCAAAGTAGAGAAGCCTACTAAATATGCAGCAAACAACAGCAAAGAAAAGAAAACTCAGAACCCCTCATCGATACCCAAAAACCCTGTCCCAGAAGTGAGAGAATTTTTTAAGCCCCTTTCCTCCTTCATCTTTGAGCACAAAATTCAAAAGATCATAATACTTGTGCCCCTTTCAGAGCTAGTCAAGCATGAATATTTCAAAAAATCCCTCTCTAAGTTGTTGCAGTCTGAGCCATCTTTCCATTCCACAGACTCGGTAAATCTTCAAGATGAAAATCCAACAGTCATATCAGGTCCTATGTTATAAGATAGATATGATTCATCCCATCCCTTCTATAAATCACTGAGCATACATGATAAGGTGTTGCATAACTATTTGATAGACTCAAGGGCATCTCATAATCTTATGCCCAAATTTGTCATGGGAGAACTCGGGTTAGAAATCACAAAGGCTTATCATCATTTGTATTCTTTTGATTCAAGGAGAGTGCAATGTCTTGGGGTCATCAAAGATATGGTCGTGACCTTGTTTCAACTTCCCATGAAGTGTGTGGTCATGGATATCGTGGTGGCTAATGTTTCCCCCAAGTTTGGCATGCTCTTGTCAAAATCTTGGATAAAAAAGACTCGGGGGAACTTTGCAGATGGACCTCACATATTCTACCATTTTAGTGTTAGGAGGGGAGCATAGGAGACTATACAGAGAAGCTCAGTTGGCCTACATTATTAGTGATGGAGCAGACCTCACCAATCATCCTATCTTTGAACTTGACACTGATTTGGGATCTAGTTTGTTACAGTTGACTGATACTCCTAAAGCTCCTCTTGAAATAAAAAAGAAACCCATCTCTTTTCGTGAAATACCTCCTCCAACTACTTTTGTGTGGAAGAATTTATTTGACGAAGCCTCTTCTAGGGAAGGTGATGGTGCTGGAGTGGTTTTTGTGTCACTTTGTCAAGAAGATATACCTTTGTCCTATAAACTAGAATTTGAAGCTACCAACAATGTGGCAGAGTATGAGGCTCTTGTTTTGGGTTTAAGGGTTGCGAAAGACATGGGGATTGAAGAGATAGAAGTATTTGGAGATGTTGAACCAATTGTTCATCAGGTCAAAAATGTTTATCAAGCCAAGCACCCTAGGCTAAAGACTTACAGGAATGAGGTGTGAGACCTAATTGACAATTTCTTCTTAGCCTTCAACATTTCATTTATTCCAAGAGAAGAAAATACTATGGCTGCTTATTTGGTCGTCTTAGCGAACCAGATCATGGTCCCACTGCCACCTAAGCTCAGGCATGATGTTGAGATTATATATAGGCCCTCTGTACCTGATAATATCAAGCATTGGAAGGTGTTCTAGGATGATCTTGAAATCAAAATATTTCTTGAGTCGGTTGATGAGTTCTATGCATTACACATTGATCAGAATCATGATTCCTAAGGTGACCCTCCCCCCAAAGTATTTATGAATAAAATTTCTAATCACCATATTGTTCATCTACCTAGCAACCACATTCCAAAGGGACTAGTTCCTTTAGAAAGAATGTTTGATGGGAATGATGTGGCAATAAAGTTTAAAGGCCCAACTGAGGATGTTGATGTAGCTAAGTGCAATATTGGCACAGAGAAGGATCTAAAATTCGTCAAGCTGTCAAGCAGCTTGTCAAGGGAGAAGAGGGTCGAGTATGCTGAGTTGTTAAAGGAATTAGCTGATGTGTTTTCTTGGACCTATGAAGACCTCAGAAAATACGACACAGTCATCATTGAGCATAAGATCTCATTGAGAGAGGAGGCCAAACCATTTAGGTAGAAATTAAGACAAATAAATCCTATGTTGCTGCCTATTATGGAAAAGGAGGTAAAGAAGTTGTTGGATGCCCAAATCATTGTCCCTTTGAGATATTTTGAATGGGTAGCCAACCTAGTCCCGGTGAGAAAGAAAAATGGAGAAATCAGGCTGTGTGTTGATTTCAAAAATCTGAACAGAAGCTCTAAGAAGGAAAATTACCCTTTGCCAAAGATGGAACACATATTGCAGAGGGTGACAGGTGCATCCTGAATTTCCATGATTGATGGATTTTCTGGCTACAACCATATCTCTGTCCTACTTGAAGACAGAGAAAACACATCCTTCACCACTCCTTGGGGCACATTCATGTATGCCAAAATTCCCTTTGGATTGATGAACGCAGGAGCAACCTTCCAGCGAGCCATGGACATCGCATTCATTGGAGAAAGAGATAAATTTTTGGTCATATATATATATATGATATAACAGTCTTCTCCAAATATGATAAAGAACATTGTCAACATCTGAGAAAAGTCTTCTCGAAATGCAGAAGGTTTGATCTCTCCCTAAATCCCAAGAAGTCTTTATTTTCCATGCATGAAGGAAAATTGTTGGGACACATTGTATCATATGAGGGGGTCAGGATTGATTCAATCAGGGTAGAAGATATTCAAGCCTTATCACTTCCCATATCCAAGAAAGAAGTCCAGTCGTTCCTTGGAAAAAATAATTTTCTAAGAAGGTTTTTTTCAAAATTTGTTGAATTGGTTAAACATATCACAGCCATGCTCAAGAAGGGAAACAAAGTAAAATGGACTACTGAGTCCAAAGAATCCTTCAACCAAATTAAGAAGGCATTGATTGAAGCACCTATGCTAATCAGTCCTGAATATTCCAAATATTTTATGATTTTCTCTTTTGCTTCATTTGACACAGTGGTTGTCGTTTTACTACAAAAGAGTGATGCAGGGTTGGAGTAGCCTATTTCCTTTTTTAGCAGAGCATTGAGAGATACAGAGTCAAGATACGACATCATGGAGAAGCAGGCCTATGCCTTGGTAAAATCTCTCAAATCTTTCAAAGTCTATGTTTTGCATTCGAAGATCATTGCATATGTTCCTTCAGCCTCTGTGAAGGACATTCTCATTCAGCCTAACATAGATGGGAGAAGGAGCAAGTGGATTTCCAAAATCCTTGAATTTGATCTGGAAATAAAACCCACCAAACTAGTTAAAGGCCAAGGTTTAGCCAAGATGTTGGTTGAATCCAATTACAAATATTTGGGGGTTAACTTCATCAACACTTGCTCAGAAAATCAACAGGTTGAGTTACCTAATAAAATTCCTCGGGACAGCCCTCCATTGGCAGAATATGCCTGGTACAAAGATATTATATTTTTTCTGTAGGATTTGAGACCTCCAGATGGTATGGGAAGAAGTAAGGCAAGAGCTTTAAAGCTCAAAGAAATTATATATTTCCTTATTGACCAGGTCTTGTATTGGAAATACCCTCTAGCAGTTCTTCTGAGATGTTTAGACCCACAAGAAGCCTAAAATATTATATTTTATTTTCATGACAGCCTCTGTGGGGGACATCATTTCTAGAGAACCACATCCTACAAGATTCTCAGGGCTAGGTACTTTTGAGCTACTCTATTTGTTGATGTCTGTGTGAAAACCAGGGCTTGCATAAAATGTCAGAAATTATCTAGGAAGCAGCAACTCAAGTCTTTTCCATTGAAGCCTGTGGCAGCTACAGAACCCTTTCAGCAGTGGGGCCTAGACTTTATTGGGGAGATTCATCCTCCTTCAAGTGGTCAACATAGATGGATCTTGAATGCCACTGATTAATTCACCAAATGGATAGAAGCTATCCCCACAAGGAGTGTTTCTCACAAAGTAATCATTGGTTTCCTTGAAGATATTATAGCAAGGTTTGGTTGTCTAAAAAGGATCGTCACTGATAATGTTGCATCCTTTAAGGCCAAGCCATTAATCTAGTTTTGTGAGCAGTTCAAAATTGCATTGATTCACTCTACCCCCTACTATCCCCAAGGAAATGGATTAGCAGAGTCCTCCAACAAAATCCTGATAAAAATCATCAAAAGACTAATAGAGGACAACAAGAAGGCATGGGATTCAAAGCTCAAATTTTCTCTGTGGGCTAATAGAGTCACAACGAAGTGGTCCCTATGCATCTCTCCTTTACAACTCATATATGGTACTGAAGTAGATTTTCCTTCTCATCTCTCCTTGCTGGTGGAAAAGTTCTTCTAAGACTGCCAGGAAGAGCCTGATGACATGATCATGAGGATACATTAGTTGGTAGAGGTGCAGTAGACTAGAGAGAAGATGACAGAAAAATCACATGACTGTCAGCGAAGGATCAAGGAGGATTTTGACAGGAAAATAAGAAAAGAGGATTTCGAGCTGGGATATCCAGTGCTAAAATGGGATGCGCCCAGATAGGACAAGGGAAAGCATGGTAAATTTGAAGCCCTTTGGATCAGTCCCTTCAATATTTCTGAGGTATTATGAAATAATACTTACATGTTGCAGAATTTGGAGGGAGACGAATTTTTTGGTGTCCCTATAAATGGGCACTTCCTGAAAATGTTTTTTGTTTAAAACTGCAGTCGGTGTCCTACCTTTGTAAATATCACTCATGTTTTAAGTTTATTTTTCTTTTAATAGGAGACTCCACAACCCAAAGCAAAGGCACTGAAACTACAAGTTCTTGACATCTCGCGGGGAGCATGCCATCCCTTGTGGAGACAAATTTTATCACATAAACTTGTCAAGGTCTTGTTAGTCTGTGGTTTCTACCTAGGTCTATAATTTTTCCTGTTTCTCCTCTTTTTACAGACTCGATCATAATTTTTTCCTCTCGACTTGTAGTTTTTTTGTTGTTTGTTTCCACCCGTTTGATAGACCTATTTTTCATTGTTGGCTGAGTGAGAAATCTTGGCCCTAAGTTTTTTTGTTTTCTCTAAGGTCAATCACTTTTCTCTTTACCTCTATTGTTGATCATTTTGTTTTCTAGAGCCCTCGGCCAGTCATCCAAGTAATCTTCACAGGCCACTGCCGTGAGCACCAAGCGTAACACTTAGAGTGGTTTGATATGGACTTAGATCAACTGAGAGAGCAAGATCATCTTTCAATGACGAAGATCCATAAAATGGAGCAGATCGATGGCCATCGGGATTATATAGTTGCACCAAGTTTAGCGTTGGACAAAGGTCTGAAATCATGACACCAATCCTAGTTGTTGGTACTAGGAGGGACGTGTGGCACAGGATCAACATTTCACCGACTCGCAAAATGGACCAGTCAAAGGGAGAAGTCATGAGGAATCGCAAAACGTGAAGTCACAGAATGATCTGGGTCGTCCATTTCAGAGGGACGTGTGTCATCTGATCCAAGGGATCGCGATTTCGCGACCCGGAGGTTTGAACATGGACAACAACGTGAACTCACAAAACGTGAAATCACGATGCACCTAAGAGTTAGGCCCACGATCACAGCCCAGGGTCATATGGAAAGTGGAGCCTAAGAGAGGTAAGCGCCTGATTGAGTGACGGGCGGCTGAAGTTGTTCAAGGAGATCATCGTGGCCATCAAATTCGAGGCAAATATGAACGTTGATCCAGATGGGCCATTTTGAAGAAATGAGCATCAGGATATTTGATTCAAGGGGAGTGAAAACTCTTGAAATGTGAAATCCCAATATTTCATGTGGATAAGCACAAGGTCACGGCCCGCGGTCACGTGGGGAACAGGAAAAGGAGTTGTGCAAAAGATCAACATGCCTGAGTTGGTCACAGAGAAGGATTTGCATGACCTTGAGGTGCCAGAATTAACTCGAAGGATTTGTGAGATCGCCTGGAGCATTCATGGGTGCCAGGCCTCGTCTTGATCCTAATAAAATTATTTCATGAAAATGGGGAAGGTGGTTGTTGGAACAAGGGCAAACCTGGGGTTCAATTCTTTGACAACGCACCAACAAAACCCTAACTACCGGCCCTTTCGGAAACACCTGCAAAGCATATGAAGTCTCACCGGAGGTAGAGGAAAGGGTGGTTGTAGGACTCCAGTGTCTGCAACCTTAGCTGGGACACAGATTTGTGATTACAACACCTTAATAGACCACTTAGTGGTTGTCATTCATTAGTAATTAACCTTTGTTCACTGTGCAGATAAACCCTAATTACAGCGCAATGCAGTATTCAACACGATTCAACACATTCAATCACTAAGAACATCAACTTATATCAGATCTAGAATATCATTCACATCATTAATCATTAACCTATCATATTCATCTTAGCATACATCATTGTACTAAGCATTAATCATATGAACCATAAAACGACCATAATGCACAAAGCAATAACAACATAGGATATACGTGGTTCACCCCCAGCCTAGGGATACGTCCACCAAATCTTCGTCTTTTTTATTATCTTATGTCAATCATCTACATGCACAGAGCCACAAGCTCCTACTCTGCATAGGACAGGAGATTTGCACGCACCTTGCCAGATCCTCCTTCCCCAAGCTAGGTTACAGCATGAAGCATTTGTTGAAATAATGTAACTGCGAAGAGTATTCTTATTATTATTGTTATTTTATTCATTGTATTAATCCCCATTGTGGATTAATCATGTCGGTAATTATATTAGGACCAAATCCCCTTTTGCGGATTGGTCATCGGACAATTGTAATAGACAGAATAAGAAGTCAGCCCCAACAATTATTATTGAGGCCCAAAATTAAATTAAAGGTGGGTTTACCCACCCAGAGTGTGAGGTCATCCCTGCCAGTGAAACCCTTTCACACATGCCAGTCTTGTATATATAGGAGGCTAGTGCCTCACTTTATCACACAACTCACTTGTTGATTCTCTTATGAGGCAAGATGCAATTACCAGTTGGAGAGAGGAAAAGAAGAGTGGTGCATCTTTTGGGGAGGACTATCTGTATTGGTTTGAGTTATCTCTTGAACATTGTATTAGCAATTTATGATAAGGAAGTTTTTGATGGGTTTACTTCCCCTAAAGGGTTTCCCAGGATAAATGTTGTGTCTCTTGTGAATGTGTATTTCTCATTGATCTTGTTCTTATGATGCTCTTATATATTGAAATGCAAAGAACTATAATAATGGCATAAACATTAACATGGTATCATAGCCAACTTGAAGGAAACACAATTTGCAAGAGGAAAAACGTCACTGTTACCGTACCCAAAAATTAGTGTTTTGCAAAAGTGAATATTTTCATCTCCCTAACCACCTAGAAAGTTGTGCCCTCCCCCAAGGATCAATTTGGCACCTAGAGCACACCTTTTCAGTGGCTAGATATTCTGTAAAGTGAAACCCTAGTTTCACAAAAGTACTAGAAGTACCAGAAAACCAATACCAAAAGTACCAGAAGCACCAGTCCAGAAATACACAGATCGGATTTGACGAGGTAAAAATTGGATTTTCTCTGATCCAAGTGTACCAAGCTACTCACCTCAGCCAAGCGCACCTCCTGGTAAGGTCAAAATTTGATTTTAAACATTTTCAATTTTGGTCATTTTCGTAGCCTCAAGTACAAGATGTCTATAAGCACAAAACTTGTTGAGAAACTAGAAGGCATAGACAACTTCCGTGCCTACAAGTATAGGATCAGTCTGATCCTTGCAGAGAATGACCTAGAAAAATTTATCAAAGAAGAAGTGGAGGAACCTGAAGATGCTGTAGAGAAAGCAAAGCATCAGAAGGACTCAATCAGGGCTCAAAGAATCATTGCAGATTCAATCAAAGACCACCTAATCCCGTATGTATCATCCAAGAAGACTCTGAAGTAAATGTTTGACTCTCTAAGCAAACTATATGAAGGAAATAACATCAATCAAAAGATGAATCTAAGAACTCAATTGAAGAATACTAAGCTGCAGAAAGGAGAAATGATTCAAGAATATTTCTCCTGAATCTCAGAAATAAAAGAACAGATAAAAGCGATTGGAGACACCATCGACGAAGAAGAATTTGTAATAATAGCCCTAAATGGTCTCGCAAGACCTTGGGATGATTTCATCTAGTCGATATGTGGTAGAAAGGAGAAACTACATTTTGAGAGCCTATGGGAAGAATGCACCCAAGAAGAGACAAGGGTAGCCAACTGTGAAGCACTACTAGCAAGGGACGATAATGAATCCCTAGCTACTCATACAAAAGGAGGAAGGAAGAAACCCTACTTCAAAAGGGAATCTCATAGAGAACCACAACCATCAAACAAATTCAACAACCAAGAATCCCATTCAAGAAATTTTCAGAAGAAAGGACAATGCAAGGGACGAGATTTCTCATCTATGCAATGCTATCATTGTGATAAGATGGGACACAAGGGGAATAATTGTCCAGTCAGAAGAGAAGAATACAAGAGGAAGCACAAAAGGCAACATGCTCACATAGCAGAATATGAAGAACCACCGATGAAGATGATTAAGGACCATGTCTTGATCTCAGCTCTCTCACGATCTATATCACCTGAAGAGGACACAGGGCTCATTGATAGTGGTGCATCAAAAGATATGACAGGTAAGAAAAATACTCTCTCTTGTATTTCAGAAAAGAAGTTTTCTCATAAAGTAACTCTTGGAGATGATTATCAATATCCCATCAAGGGAATAGGAGA
>CBVK0100894358.1:0-10517 GCA_900067695.1 Picea abies | reverse complement strand
TGCTCTTATCTATTGAAATGAAAAGAACTATAATAATGGCATAAACATTAACAACCTTTACATAGTCACTTGCATGTAGCCTTGCAAGTCTCATACAGTATGCACAAAGCATTTACAACTATCACTTGCACATAGCACATTAGCCTTCAATTGCCTTTTTTCACTTAGCATCACACCTTTTTCACACACTACTTACATCACCTAGATTTCTATTTATACATTACAAAATGAGCCTAAACATGGGTAAACCCATGGGCCAACAACCCCATACCCATTACATAATCCCAAAACCCAAAAATCCCTAAAAGGGGTCGAGATCCTGTGATCTCTGCTTCGACTTGCGCTCCGCTTTCGACAGCTTGTTGAAGTCCCAAAATAGGTCAAACCTGACCAAGGATCTCCAAAACTTGGTCAAGGGTCAACAGGCCCCCAACACTCACCTGTGACTCATCCCGAGTCACTCTTATTTGGGTAGATCTGCCTCAAAATCCTCGAGCCTGGCTCAAGCTTCTTCGACCTATTGTTTCGCCAAGGCCTCATGCTCAGTGAACTCTTGAATTACTGCCTCGTTCGCAAGTCCCTCTAAGTGTTGTTCTTCTGAAGTGACTACTTGTTCCAGCTCTGCTCCTTGGCCTTCAATCTCATAAAACAATTGGCAAGCTTTGTCCTGGACTGGTTGGAGCCTCTAAGTCACTTCCTTGTATTTTCTTTGTATGGTGTGGACCTGTTGTTGAGCATTGCGTTGTTCTTGGGATCTTTTCATTCTTTCAACTACTGACAGGAGCTTCAACTATGCCTGTAATGTTGTCACTTGTTTCTTTGCCTCCTAGAGTTGTGACTCCATTGTCTTCAGTTCAGGGTCCTCAATAAGTCATTCATAAGTCTGCACACTTCTACTCCTAAGTTGTTTACATTCCAAAGCTAATGCTCTAATCCTCTCAACTGCACTCTGGGCAGTGGCTTCTCTTTGGTCTTGCACGTCCTTTGGAGTACTTGGTATTGTTTGTAGCTCTAGATCTGTTATTCTCTGTTGAAGTTGTTGGATGGCTTCTGCAAGCTGTGTTACTTGATGCTCCATTGGGTCTTCCTCTTTTTTCTCTAATCCCGTCAAAGAGCGAAGTGCTCTGCTAATTGCTTCTTTTACTCCAACCTGCTCTATGAGCAGTTGTTCTTTCTCATGTTGGATCTGTGTTTTCTCTTGTTCTAACTTTGCTTGGAGGTCTTCCTTTTCTTGTTGTGCAACTCGGCATAGCTCTATCACTTCCTCTTATTCTTGTCGCAGGGCCATTGTGGCATGTTCTGTTTCTTCATGTGCATGACGAAGGCGAGCTTTAGTCGCATCGGCTAGTCTACAGATTTGGGTAGGCTCATCTCCCAACTCTGTTTTTTCTGATGGCGGGAGCGCGGTGGACACTGCACAACTGGATTGAAGAGCCTATTGTACGCCTCGCAGCTCTGCTTCAATCCTTTTGTACATGATCTCTTGCTTAGCTTCATTTCTCTGCAAAAGATCTTTTGAGGTGTCTGATACAGCTGGGATGATGAATTCGAAGTCATCGAGTGTGAGCACAGTCTATAGCTTGGTCTTACTAGCTTTTGACTCTTCCACGATGTGGGTTTCGTAGGAGAAACCTTTCTTTTGTGAGATGGCTCTAGGTCATCAGGGGGATTTTTTGGCAGTGTTACTTTGCCTTGCTTATGCTGATCTTATTTTCCATTGTTCTTTTATTTATCTACTTCATCATCACCTACTCCTCCAGGTGATTATCAAGCAGTTTCTTCTGATGCACTACTCAGTTTTTGGACCTCTTATGTCTTCTTCCTTCTGCTAGTTCCAGGTGTATCATGCCCTTCACGAGTGACCACCAGGCTTACGATTAGTTCAGGATCAAACAGTTATCTGGGATCAACAGGGATAAGGAGCTCTGTAGGCCATTCCTTAGTTATTTCTTCTAGGTCCTCCTCTACGAGTTTGTAATAAATCTGTAGTACTTCTTTGTGTTCATCTCTGTGTGCAGTGATGTAGATAAAATGTCTATCTGTGTGGAACTTCACAAATGGCCTAAACCTATGCAGGGTGTTTGGTGTTCTACGAGGGACAACCTCAATAGCCTTCTTTATTTGTAGGTAGTAGGTGTGGAACACCGCATTTGATTGCCATTTTTTCCATATCGCTCAAATACCAAAGAGAAGTGAAATTTGCAGCTAAGGGTTAAGATGGCTCTAGTTCAGGGAAGCTCGCACCTTCCAACATCTCCCAAGCTATGAATGCAATGAGGATCAGAAGCCAACTAAAATGGAACTCATAGCCCTGATCCTGAGATTTGCAACAGTCTTGGTCTAATTGGTTCACTAAGTACTTTTCCTAGTTCATCTATAGCCCCTCCACTCATTTCCCTGCGAGGTCAACAAAAACCCCTGTGACCTACATGGGTCTATTCTTCCAAACTAGCTTACCAGTAATCAATTGGAAAGCAAGGCGCACTATGCCATTCTAGATGGAGGCTACCTTGTAGCCTCACTTCCCCTTCTCCACTTCTCCATATGTATCTTTAATCTTTTGTGCCAGGGCGCGATCTGGAGCCTTTCCTGGGTAAAATTCTTGCAGATCTGGTCCCTACATGCTCAATCCAGTGATCCAATGGATGAGCGTTGGATTGACAGTGATGCATTTGTCTAGCCACAAATAACTGTGATGGAAGCTCGATAGCAGGAGGTTAGCACACGCGTTAACCTCTTGGTGCCTTCCAAAATGGGGTATTTTCATCACGTTCAGGATGGTGGACTGCACGATGTCCATAGTCCATGGTTGGAGGATTATCCTCAATAGCCCTAGCAATGGAACCATTTTTTGGCAAAGGGGAAGACTAAGGGTTTAACGCTTTGACATTGCACCAACAAAACTCTAACTACCAGCCCTTTCGAAAACACCTGCGAAGCAGATGAAGTCTCACCTGAGATAGAGGCAGGGGTGGTTGCAAGACTCCAGTGTCTGCAACCTTAGCTGGGACACAGATCTATGATTACAACACCTTAATAGAGAACTTATTGGTTTTCATTCATTAGTACTTAACCTTTTTTCACAACGCAGATAAACCCTAATTACAGCGCAGTGTAGTATTCAATAGGATTCAACAAATTCAAGCACTAAGCACATCAACTTAGATCAAATCTAGAATCTCATTCACATCATTAGGCACTAAGCTATCATATTCATCTAATAATATATCATTGTACTAATAATTAATCATATGAACCGTAAAATGACCATAATGTACAAAGCAATCACAACACAGGATATACATGGTTCACCCCCAACCTGGGGCTACGTCCACCAAATCTTCATCTTCTTTATTATCTTTTGTCAATCATCTACATTCATAGAGCCACAAGGTCCTACTCCGCATAGGATAAGAGATCTACGTGCACCTCACCAGATCCTCCTTCCCCAATATAGGTTACAACATGAAGCCTTTACGTAGTCACTTGCACTTATCCTTGCAAGTCTCATACAGTATGCACAAAACATTTACAACTATCACTTGCACTTAGCACATTGACCTTCACTTGCCTTTTTGCACTTAGCATCACACCTTTTTCACACACTACTTACATCGCCTAGATTTCTATTTATACATTACAAAATGGGCCTAAACATGGGTAAACCCATGGGCCGACAATCCCATACCCGTTACATAAGCCCAAAATCCAAAAATCCCTAAAAGGGGTCGATATCCCACAATCTCCACTTCGAATTGCGCTCCACCTTGGACAACTTGTCGAAGTCCCAAAATAGGTCAAACCTGACCAAGGATCTCCAAAACTTGGTCAAGGGCTAACAGTGGTTGAAACCTCGTTTCACCATGTAAATGGAAAGCATGGAAAATGTGGTCGTGGAGGGCAAACTGTCAGTCGAAAGTTCCCTATCATGGATTTTCTTTTGAAGCCCATATCGATATGATCTTCCGTCTGACAGAAGAATGCAAGTGCATCCTGACAAAAGAATATGAAGACGCCAAGCCTTGAAAATAGTTACCAGAGCGCTCTTATGTAGGGAGCAAGTTGATTTGAGTATATATACTTAGTTTTATATTTTGTAAGGGTCGATGGTTGAGCTAAGCTCCCGTAGTGTAAAGTTTTAATGAATCCTCTAGTTCTTTGGTTACGTGTTTCCATTTGATACTTCTTTTTTAATGACAGACAGCTTTCCTATCATCTCTTTTCCTTCTGATATTGAAGACTCTTGCATGGGTGATCCAGTTGAGTTGTTGTGACTGTATTGTAATGTATGTTTGATTACAATATTGTTATGACATTTTCAGTTTCCTGAAGTTTTGGGTTCAAGAAGATCTTGTATTCAGAGCTTTTACTCCTTAGGCTGTTGGAAGACCCAATTTCCATAGCAAACCTCTACATTTCCTCACCCATTCTTCCCCCTACTCACCCTTTACTACAACTTACTGATTGAAGTTAGATCAAGACCTCATATGCTTATGCATGCCAGCCCAGTTTTTCTGAGTTAAAACATTATAATCCCGAGACTACATCCATTATACCACCCTTAAATTTATTCATTGTGACATAAAACTGATGGGTATTGGGCTTACCTCTTCCGCAATCCATAGGTGACTTATGGTTCTAACAGAAGGATTTGTACCTCATTTAATGGGAAGAAGGGGTTGAAGGTCGAGAGGTTTGTAGCTAGAAAAAGATAAAATATAATAATTAACATTATATATGATTTCCAATGGATCTCGGGGACAATGAAATGCCTCTCATAATAAACTAATAGGATCCATAAAATAATAACTAATAACAAAATTCCAACCAAGGTGGAGCATGTGTGGGCACTGTTTTTATTGCTTAGGTAGAAGCCCCACACATGTTTTTAACTTGGGAAATCATGAAGTCGCCAGGGTAGAGTCAAGGTGGGCATGGTTTCTCATGCTTAGGTATAATCCCCACCTTGGATTCAACCTCGAAACATATTAAAATAATAAAAGGCAATAAATGGGCTTGAAAAAAGTCTGCATTGAAAACAAAGGTGCGACACACCCTCTACAAAGGCACCCATAAGTGAGACACTACAAACCCATGCCCAAACGTCTTCCCCCCATCCATGACACCCCATCCACATTACTTAGAAGGAGCTCCCCTCAGGAAACACCCCTAAACTTGAGGTATGATTCACCCAATAGGTCATTTTCTCAACCCACCCATACCTAAATTTGGAAAATTACATAGGGTCTTTGACCATTGGTTTATTTTGATGATGTGGTTTGGATGTACATTCTTAGATGGCTCTTTTATTAATTTGATTTACTCATCATGATGTATTTTACTTGATATCATTGGAGGGATTATCCATTTTTCTTTCCAGGATCTGACTAGTGGATAGTTTTGGAAGAATAAGCCTAGCTTGGGCTTCCATGGGGTTTGAAACCCACTGGTTGGATGCCAAGGGACCACATGTAGGATGAATAATATATGCCTTTGTAGGCATAGAATACATCATTTAGGACCTCACATATCCCCTACCACCCAAACAACTTACTTGAGGCCAAAACGTCACCTTTGAGGGCTTGACGTCACATCAGGGCTAGGGTTTGGTGGTGATTGAGGACACTTGGCATGTTTTGGAAGAAAGAACCCTTGGATCATGGAAGAAAGGAATTTATTGAATACCATTGACCTTTTGAGGCCTATCATTCCCTTATCCAAACTCAATGACTTGACGAAAATTTCCAAACGTTGCCTAAGAAGGGGGTGACGTCATTTTTTTTAGGGTTTCTTTCATGTGCAAAGTATGAATTAAATATTATTGTTTGTGTAAAGGGGAAAAATAAGGGTATTGGTCCCCTTATTTTGTGTTTTACCCTAATTTGTGTGGAAAAGCTATGTCTTAGACAATTTTTATAAATAGTGGTCATCTCTAATTCATTTTTATCATAGCTCTCCCATTGTGAGAAGACTAGTGGCTGAAATTTGCGCCCTCTTGGGAATTTTTGGTCCCTCTCTCTCTCTCTCTCTCTCTCTCTCTCTCTAAAATGAATGTTAGTGATATATATTGGTGAATTCTTGAGCTAAGGTGGTGTGCACCTCTTGGATGCTTATTTACTTTCTCTTGAATGGTAAATGCTTGGTGAACTAGGGTTTGATCTTGGAATTGGTAAGGAAAATTTTGAATTTGTTAGTTATTTCTTTCTTTTTGTTGTTTATTGTTTGTTGAAACCCTAGGAGGAGTATGTCTCATACACTCTCCATTAAGCTTCATCGATTTTTTTAAGTTTATACGTCATTCTTGGATAAGGGTTGCTAGGAAGAATACAAGTGTGTATACCCTCCTAGATTTACCCTAGTTTGATTGGCATACCCTAGGGAGTAAGAGGATTTACACCCTCAAGACATGGAAAATGTATAAGTGGAACATTAGGATGTAGCGATGAGGCTACTAGCCTCATATTTGACCAAATATGCTCAGAGATGATTTAGGGCGCTACCTGAAAATCACATATCATATTATGAGGATTTTTCCAAGTTATACAAAAAAAAAATGGACAATGAATAAATACAATGGGATGTGTGTATATCGGTTCAATAATATAAAGAAAAAGGAGAATGAGACAATGAGTGAGTTTGACACCAGGTTCCACAAATTATACAGTCAAATTCCAACAAACTTGCGTCCTACGACTGCAATTGTTTGTCTCCTCTATATGAAAGCATTTGTTGGAAAATTTCACTTTATTCTGAAGGACAATAATCCCATAACCTTGGCACAAGACAAAGAGTATAGTGTATATATTAAATATCCTAGACTCACAGATCGATCCTTTTCAGTATCCTAGTTTCAAGGAAGAATAAAAGACTAAGGCTTCTAGTAGCAGTGCTCCTGATCCAATTGCCCTCTTGACTCGGAAGATAGATCAGATGAGTACTTAGTTTGTCCAAGGACATAATGAAATGATAGGCCAATTAACCACTGTAGAAAGAAACCAATATTCCTCCAGACCTCAATTTGGCAGACAAGAGAGAGATGACACATGTTGGAAACCAAGGCCTCAACAAGAGGCAAAGGCCACTGAAACTGTGAAACCTGTTGGAATGGCTGACATAGAACAAACATTGTAGTGTTCTCTATGCCAATAACCTCACTTAGAGGATGAGTGTCCCCGATGAGATGAATATTCTTTCGAAATTATGAATTTCATGTATATGATTTATAACTCCCCAAAAAAATAGGTCACACAGGAGCAGATCGATGAAGCCAGAAGACATAGGGAAAGAGAGGGGAGACTTCATGCTTTAAATCGGTTGAAAAACAATTACAAGAAGGAACTAAGGAAGAGGGAATATTTGACATACACTACGATAAATAGAGCTTCATCCCCTACGTTACAACCTACCTCTCCTCCTCCATCTATATAGAAGGTGGTCCCACCACTTCCACCTCCAGTACATGAGTTTCTTCCCAAGCCAACTCCAATAGAAGATGAGATTCGGTTGAACATAGGCGTTGCATCCATGTTTGAAAAGTTAAATATGACGGTTCATGTGACAGATATGTGAAAAATACCTTATGTGAGGAGGGAAGTCTTGAAGTTATTACAGGTACCAAATGAGAAGGAGGACCCTCCAATCATTTTGAACACCATGTATCTCGATTAGAAAAAGGAGAACAACCCTCCTTTCTATCTTTCATTAGGCATGAATGGCGTTTGCCTAAAAAATGTATGTTGGATTCTAGGGCCTCGAAAAATGTCATGTAATTGAAGGTAATGGAATAAATTGGCTTGAATATGACCCAACCGTATGGAAATGTGTCTGGCATTGATTCTACGAAGGTCAAGGTTTATGGACTATGTGAGAATGTTGAGGTCTTTGATCTGGATTTTTTCCGGCACAAAATGAGAGTGGAGATAGAATAAAGAAATGTACATATATAACTCAGATATCCAATATTATAATAGAAATGTATCAAAGATGCAACCATAAACACAGATATATAGTAATAGACAATTTTCTATTAATGAGCGAAAATGTACAAAGACTGTAAAGTACCAAGTGAAAGACTCGCTAGAATGGTGGCAGCTTATCTCTGAGAAGAGATGTGACAAATACTCGCATCCATGAGAAGATGATTTTACAATGAGGCTCCAAAGGCCTTTTTATCATAAACAAAATCTAAAACCCTAACCCTGGAAGATGAAAAGCCAACAATTTTGTGAACCCCGTTTTGGGTAGTTTGGTGTATCAACTTCCTGGGGGCATAACTTTGGCATACGATCTCCGTTTGGGGCACATGATAGCTCGTTGGAAAGGTATCATTGAAGAGATTAATTTTGGGGGCTCAATCAGAGACTTTCGCTATTATTGAGAAGATTGATCCCGAAAAACCTTCATTTAGGCCCTCAAAATGGCCCCAAAAGTTAAAAACTGCTAAAAATAGTAAATTGCCAAAATTTCCAGAAAATTGTTTTGAGATAGTTAGAAAAGGTGGGTGGTCACCGATATCCACCTGGATCATTATTCTTGATTGATTTCCCACGCATCATCATCCTTATGAACATAGTATTAATTGATGTCCCAGATGCTTGGGGGATTCTCTTTTAGATTAGTTGGTATGCTTCCCTCATAGGTTTCCTTATCCTGGATCTCATCCATGCACACATTCCCATGGGATATGGCATATTTGAGGTATTATACAGATGATAAAGAGTCGGAAATCATGTGATGGATCCCAACAGCCCTGACTATACATGTGGGGATGAGTTTAATGACGTTTTGGATACCATTGAGTATGATCCATAGAACTTACCTTTCATGCAGGAGGAATGCATAGAAATGATACTCCCAAGGATAGATGAGTACAAAGAAAAATTTGCAAAATTCCAAGGGAAATAGCCAGGGTCTATCCAAATATTGAAGAAAGAAGGTAATAAGGAAAAAGAACGTGAAGAATCCATAAAAGTTTCGTCAACACAAGACCTCCTTCCTATCCTTACATTTAGAATATACCTTACATCAATTACAGAGAAGGAAGTATTGCGTTCATGTGGGACAAGAAGAAGGGAAAGCTTAAACATGATCAAAAGGATGACATCTCTTGGCTTGTCCCTTACATCACCAAGAAGAAATTTGAGAAAGAGAAGTATTATTTGAAAGATTTGGATGCGAGAAAGATGCAATTTCTAGTGGATGGGTCTCTTCTCTGGCCCTACATTTAGATCACTTGACTTACTCAATGCCCAAGGCTCAGGTAAGTAGGTAGTTCATCTTTATTTCCTTGCATTTTCATATTGATTTTTCATGATAGTTTAGATGCATTTCATATTTCATTTTTCTCTACTTTCGTATTGATTTCATGTTTAGTTTATAAATTTTTGAAAA
Organism: Picea abies; assembly: GCA_900067695.1. Taxonomy (NCBI): domain Eukaryota; kingdom Viridiplantae; phylum Streptophyta; class Pinopsida; order Pinales; family Pinaceae; genus Picea; species Picea abies. The sequence continues at coordinate 1,127 of CBVK0100894358.1, read as the reverse complement.
AAATGCTAAAATTTTCTTTTCTAGATTACTTTTCATTTTTTATTTTGATATATATGGATGAAGGGTGATAGAATCACCCTATATTTTATGGTTTTATGTTTCAGTGTCAACACAGGTCCACTAGGATATTGTTGTGGTTCTCATGCACTTTATAGTGAGTACATATCCCCAAGTAGGAGCTATATGTTATCCCCAACACCTAGGGATAACTAAGGAGATGATGTCTCGAGGCCCTTAGGTTGCAGACATGGAGTACCAAGAGACAACTTGACTAGCAGTGTCCACTTGCACAGATATAGACCCACCTCGCCACCACAAATCTAGGTTCATCATGATGGTATCCATCACATTAGTTGGCCTCCATAAGGCATTGGCTCTTGCTCCGTGAGGTACAAGATAGGAATTATGGTGAGTGTCATTTCAATAATTGAGGAATTTGAGTTTGTTGCATCTATTACTGCTTTTTATTATGTGATGTTTGCTTGGACATTATGCTCTTTTCTCTGTTTCACTTTGGTGGTTGGCATTTTTCCCTAGTAAGTGGGTCGCCCTTAGGGATAGGTCTACTACTAAGAGGTCCTATTGATTATTTATCATGCCATTCTCAAACATACTTGTCACTTTCCACACTTCATCACTTCATATCCTTACCTTTTGGTATTTTCGGGGTGTATTGACCCAAAGGAGTTGTCCCTCATTTCATGGGAAGAAGGGGTTGAAATCCCATAGGCTTGTAGCTGGAAAAAGATAAAATCCAATCATTAAACTTCTATATGTTTTCCCATGGATCCTGAGGACAATGAAAGGTCTCTCATAATAAACTGATGAGACCCGTAAAATAATAAGTAATAATAAAATTCCAACCAGGGTGGAGCATGTGTGGGAACTATTTGTATTGCTTAGGTAGAATCCCCACACATGTTTTCAACTTGGGAAATCATAAAGTGACCAGGGTAAAGTCAAGGTGGGCACAATTTCTCATGCTTAGGTAGAATCCCCACGTTGTCTTCAACTTAGAAACATATTAAAAGAATAAAAGGAAATAAATGTGCTTGGAAAAAGTTTGTATTGAAAATGAAGGTGCAACACACCCTCTACAAAGGCACCCATAAGTGAGACACTACAAC
>CBVK0100894355.1:0-21952 GCA_900067695.1 Picea abies | reverse complement strand
AGTTACCTTATTCAACTACCGGAAATCAATGCACAACCTCAACGTCCCATGTTTCTTCTTCATGAATAGTACCGAGGCACCCCATGGTGACATGCTAGGGCGAATGTATCCCTTCTTTAGTAGCTCTTCGAGCTGTAATTGCCACTCTTTCAGCTCTGGCATACTCATTCTATAAGGAGCCTTCGAAACTGGAGCTGCTCCAAGCATCAAATTTATAGAAAAATCAATGTCCCTCTTCGGAGGTAGTCCAGGTACCTCCTGAAATATGTCCTTGAACTCTTTGAGTACCTCGTGGTCTTCTAGATTCGAGACTACATATTAGGATGCTTCTTCCACCCAAGCTGCAAATAATTGACAGCCTTTCCAGTAACATTTCTTTAGCTGCATGGCTGAGATTTCCCTAATAGCCACGACTCTAGGAATTCCTTGGACTGTTACCTGATTTCCCTCTTTGTTCAGGCATGTAAACCTCTTGTTACGACAGTCCAGAAGGGCATGGTGCTGGTCCAACCAGTCCATCCCAATTAAGCAATCGTATGAGCCTAAAGGCATAATGTTCAATTCAACCTTAGTGCTCATTCCTTTCATGTCTACTGAACATGACTTAACCAATTCAGTGACCTTCCTTTTGGTTCATGTGGCCAACTTCACTAGCTGAGACTTTTCATGTTTTCTTCTTGTTAAATGCAAACCTTCCACCACTCTAGGATCTATATAACTATGGCTAACCCCTGAATCAATTAAAATAACAAGTGGTTAGTTGTTGATCATACCTTCCACTTCAATCATGTACAATTGAAATTCTACTTGTTTGTTGTCTAGGGTTGCGTAGATCCTCGACATTCTGCTTCCCATATCCTCCACTGTTTCAGCTTGCTGAACAGTATTGACAGTTCTCGCTTTATCTTTTTTGTGGGGGCAGTCTCTGTACCTATGATTCCCTTTACAACCCCAACACTCCATAGGTGGTGGTCTTGGAATCTGCTCACTCCCTTCAACTTTCCTGAGCTCTCTAAAAGACGACTGTCCCCAAGGACTATTCCTGAAAAAGGGAGGCTTGTTTCCCTTCTGCCTCTGTTCTTTCTTAAACCTCTTCTGGTCATCCCAAGCCTTCCGAAAGGTAAGCTTTTCTCTTTGTTGTTCGTATAAGCATTTCTCCCTTCTTATGGTTTCTTCCATGGTCTTAGGATCGTCATATTGAATCTTGTCACCAATGGAAGGTGGCAGTCCCCTCAGATACCTCTGAATTTTGAAAGCCTCATCTTTGATGAACGAAACATACTTCAGTAGTTCTAGAAAACTTCATTCATACTCATCAATGGTCATGCTGCCCAACTTGAGTTCGAAGAACTCCTTCATCTTTTTGTCATAGTATCTTTTGGTCGGGTATTTCTTCTCGAAACACCTCTTAAACTCCTTCCACGCGACCTCTTTCTCTCTGATGTGTTGCACTTGCACTAACTGATCCCACCACATGGATGCTTTTCCTTTCAGCTGGTACATTGCAATTCTTCCTTCTGCATGGGCAGAATAATTTTGCAGTTGTAAGTATTTCTTCATACCCAACAACCATGTTTCGACATCTTCTTCCTTCTTATGTTCACCATCAAATGTAGGCAGTTTAATCTTGTTTATCTCCCCTTTCAATTCATCCCTTCCAGATTTTTGGTGTTTTATGGTAGGGTACGATCTTGAACTACTGTGTGTCTCCTTTCCAAAATGCTTTGGGGAGAGACGGTAATGTCTACTATCGCTCCTCGATATTCTTCTGCTCTCAGAGGTTCTGACACTTCTTGATCTGCTTGTGTCACTCTCTTTTTCCAATTTTTTTTCTATTCTTTCCAGGCTCTTCAACATTTTTAAGTTGAATTCACCCTACCGATCCCTGATTTTCATGAGCTTTCGGCTATCAATTCGACGAGCCTGGGCATCTTTCTGCAATTTTTCAATGAGTTTCATCATGTGTCCCTCTTTATCTATCTCTTTTCCGTGCTCAATAGAGTTTGTTCCTTTGACTCCCAAGTTGACATCCTTTCCTTCTCTTTCGTCTTCTGTTTCGGAGGCAATCTGCACCTCTTCCAATTCCATACTTGGCATCAATTTTCGGTTGTCCTGACACTCATTGAACTCTACACACACAACATACAGTCAACTGAAGTTTGTCAGGCCCTTAAACCTTCAAGAAAACTTACAACATTCATAAGCCAACGTGAACAAGAAAAATGTTTTGACTTCACAAAGTTTTCTGAGCTCTATCCGAGTCTGCAAATTCCTGGACTTCAAAACTTCAGAATCTCGGTCCACAAAGATCCAACAGTTAAATCTTTGTAACCAAAGTCACCCTTTTGCAACTTGCGATCTCACGAGTTCGTGAGTCGAAGACCCTCGACTCATTTCCTCCAAACACTGATACCTGAGATGTGATACGGTATGGCTCCCTCCTCGCTAGCGCCTGCTACACATGACCGTAGGCTAGGTCTAAGTGCTAGCACTTCTTCTCCAACTCACAACTTCGTGAGTTGGAGTGTTGAGCCTTCGTGCTCCTCCTTTGTGAATTCTGAAATCGCAAATTACTTTATTCTCTGGGCCCACAACATAGTTGTTTCTATTCACCACAGTGGCATGTGGTACATTCAGGAGGGTCCATGTCACCTTCGGTGACTTCTTCTAGTCCCACCACTCTCACCTGTATTCTCGACTCACTGGCACATGGTAAACATTCATGCTCCCACATCCATTCCAAAAAAAATCCAATGGTTAGGTCCCCTCTCAGATTTATGACGCAGATCTTTTCGACGTTTCGAGGTTTTCAGGCATCGGGAGTTCGTGCACCCCACATCTCGAACTTCCATCTGCCGAAATCCCCCAAAAAATATGGTTTACTCCCCCGCTGAATCAAACGTTCAACTCCCTTCCTACAGTCTACAGTGTAGATCGTTTCGGGATTTCGGGTTTCGGGTTTTTGGAGGTGTTCACCTCCCTCACTTCCCATCTCCCGAATTTGCAAAATCCAAAAGGTTTCGCAACTAACTCGAGTGCGACTCCACCAGATCTAACGGTCGAGCCTTCCTCCCATATCTACCATGTAGATCTCCATGGTTTTTCGGGTTTTCAGGATTTCACGTATCGCGATTCCCACACTCCTGTGCATTTCAAAAGGGATTTTAATCCCCGTGCACATTTTCCAGATCCAATGGTCACGAGGGTTCACCTTCCCTCTCGAACAGATCCTAAGGCTCCAGCACTGTTGGTGTGGAGTCCTCTCTCCCTATGGCCATAGACCACATCGGCTGCAGTTTTGCACACCGCTATACCTCCTGAGCTTACCAGGGTCCGAAATTGGTCCTCTAGACACAATTTCTCCTCACACCCTTGGTCCAAAGACCACTCAACTAGCCCATCTAATCTCAGTTTCAAAAACTTGGCTTTGATACCAAGTTGTAGCACCACTTTTCACTCACTAATGTGTAGGTGTTACTACGCGGAATAACAACATTCTCACTCACAATTAATCAGTTAAACACATTCAACACAGAGTAATCATACGATTTACTGCCATAATCAGCAATCAATACTATTTAACATCAATTCATATACACAATAGAATACATGATGATTATAATACACAGAGATACAACAACATAATTAAAGCATCATCTGGTACTTATCTTTGACAGTGGTAGATTCCACCAACCAAGTGCAGGCCTTCCAAGAACCTCCCAGCCTTAGGCCGCACTGCTCATCAGCTTAACAGTGGGTCACCCCCAAGCTGGGACTAAGCTCCACCCCAAGACAAGGAATCCTAGGCTAGGCCGAGGTTACAGGGAAACATCACACAGTCACAAGGATGGGATTCTCTCCCAGGAACCTCTCACGCTCACTGCCCACAGACCCTTATTCCCCACATTCCTGTTCCACCCCAAGAGTATACACCTTCTCTGTCACATGGAGATTCCTTCGGATACTAACCTCCCTTGCCTTGGGTTATAGCAACAGGCCGGACCGGAAGTCTCTGGGCTCTGTGGCAGCTACAAGGTTCCTTCTAGGATTTCTCTCCTTCCTCTGTACACTCTCTCTTCTGGAGAGGGTGTTTCTCCACTGGCCAACAAGCCACACGCAGTCCAGCACTGCGTGGCCACAAAAATCAATAGGGAAAACTGACGCGACTTTCCTACAGGCTCAAAAATGGCCGAATGGCTCATGGTCACAACTTTGGAATAGAGACCCCACACACAAGCTTGATCTTAGATAGAGGACACACACGGATTCTCCAGATGAACACAGCTTTTTCAGTTCAGAATGTGTACGAGGTTTTTCTGCAGAGGTTGGATCCGTCGTACCGCTCAGAGGTCGTATGCACTCAGGCCATCAGGTGGTATGGAGGATAACCCCCATCATGTCTCATCTTCACCATTTTATTTTCATGGATCGGGGCTGACACTTGTCGCCCTGGAAACTGCATGTGTTTACCCAACATGCATCACCTTCCTCATGGTTTTAAAATATTATTCCCAAGGATGAAGCCCCCTAGGCTTAACACTTAGCCCCTTTTCCCACCTTCCAACCCCTAATCCCTTGCCTTCTCTGTGGAAGCTCAGTACCCCTTCACTCATTCATCGTGGTCGGTCTACACTTGGCGATGTTTACAATTTTTTATTAATTTGTTCTGCATGATTACATATACAACAACAGGCTCCTGGCCTTCAACACTTAGGCTCCCTGGCCTAACAAACACATAAGCCACTAGCTTATAAAAACTTGGCTCACCATCCTATAAAATATAATCACAATTCCTTTCAGAACATGATTTACAATAGGGCTCAGCCTTGGGGACACTACAATTTGGGTATGGATCCATTTTGGTATTTTTCTTCCTGTAAAGAGTTCCTCACCTATGCTTACAGGTAGAGTGAAATATACTAGTGCTACGAGATCTGCGGATGAAGTGGTGGTGTGATCTCATGTCCCAGCACGTAGTGGGTCCCATTATTAAATATAATGATACATTGTTTGATTGGTTGGAGCCCCAGATCTTGATGATTGATGAATACGTATATGCTAGGCTAGATTTTCGCCATGATCTAGACTTGGTGCTACCTAAGGGTTATCAGTGGGGGATCTAGGTAAGAAAGACATTTTTCTTTTATAGTGTTTTTGTAAAAAAAAATTAAAATATTAAGCATTTTTTATGTATGTTTTTTATCCAATGACTAATCAAAATGTTTTTACCATGCAGATGTAGGGCCATTCCGGCCCCCAGGAACATCCCCTATCTAGAGGTGAGGGGAGGCAACGGTAGTAGAAGGATGGGATGTAGATGAATATGAAACAATCGAGAAGAACTTGAAAGGTCTGACTGTAGGCATCCCATATATGTCAATTGGCGAGGTACCAAGGCATTTACAACGCCATACCGTGGGAGTGTCTGGTCCATTGAGACGATTTCTCTGTAGGGTAGCATGAGATGTAGTGTGTTACCATGAGCAACATCCATGATGCCATTTTGTAGAAGCCATGAGCTTCATATTTTTATATTTTGGTCTTCGGACAAAAACATGATTTTTGTAAAAAATACTTCTCGTTATATATATACATGAGGATTTTACCGACTCATTTTGATTTGTATAATACATGCGATGTGTGAATGGATTTATAAATGTCTTAGATGTCTGTCTAATACATAATTAGCTAATGCATCAGTTAATGTATTTAGACATCTAGGAATGTGTTGATACTCGATAAAATCAAAATAACGTTCCAAGAGACGAATCCGTAAATATACCCGTAACAAAGTAGGACTTTAGATAACATAGACATTACTTAACTATAGCACTACTAGTTACGAATCAAGTCATATAACCAGGCGATGAATCCAAAGTGAGATAGCATCAGTCAATAATTCGATGATTGCACTATACTCTGCAATATTGTTGGTTGCACGACCGAGGCAAACACCATGTAAACTGATAAGTTTGTTCGTGGGTGCATAGATTTCCCATGCAACAGAAGCTAGGTTCTGAGTGCTATGACTAGTGCCATCGGTGAAGCCAAGGTAGGGTAACAAAGACTTCGACATCTGGAAACCAAGCACAATGCAAAATAAGCGGTCGAGGGTAGAAACCAAATAATGAAAAAGCACACAAAAGTAGCACACAACAGTATGATACATTAGAATACAAGTACTCATGCGAAGGTAGTCTAAGCATAGTACTTCTTCAAATAAAGCCCATTTCTAGGTTCACTCAAAGGAATGCCATCATAATCTACTAACTCGTAAGATCCCTTCTCCAACACTCTTTTAACAATATACGGACCTCGCCACATAGCTTCAAGTTTTTCGTCTCCTAGCAGATCACGATATTGTTCATAGAGGAGAACTAGATCTCCCTTAGAGAAAACACGCGGTTTGACATGTTTGTCGTATTGGTCTTTCATGCGTTTCTTCTGGGTTTCGATAACTAGGGTGGCGTCATGACATGTTTCTTCTAATCACATGAGATAAAATAGATGTTCCTCTTCGATAGAGGTGTGAGGAAGAAGTTTAATGACTAGCTTCAACGATGGTATTTCACATTCAATCGGGAGAATAACTTCAATACCGTGGACTAGTTGAAAGGGGGTAAATCCCATAGCAGATTTCACAGATGTCTGATAGGCCCATAATGCTGAAAACAACATTGTGTGCCAACTGGTCTTATGGATTCCTATAATCCGTCGAAGCGTGGTGATAAGACCCTTGTTGATCACTTCAACTTGGCCATTGGCCTGTGGATAATAGGGGGTTGAGTTTTCATGTGAAAGACCCAACTTATCGGTAAGTTTAGACATTATGAAGTTTCGAAAATGGCTACCCTGATTAGTAACGATAGCTTGTGGGATCTTGAATCGAGTAATAATGTGATTGAAAATAAAAAGGGCTACAGGTTTTCTGGTATTGTTGAATGTAGGCATCGCCTCGACCCATTTCATGAAATAATCCATGGCTACAATAATGTATCCATGCCACCCGACTGAGTGAGCGTTACAGGTCATGAAGTCAATGCCCCATTTCACAAAGGTCCAACGGAAACTACAGGGTGTAAGGGAGTAGGATACAATCTTATTTTGTTGTTGTACGTTTGAAAAGCATGACATTTTTGGATGGCAATAATGCAGTCTTTAAATAAAGAAGGCCAAAAATACCCTGCTCGTAAGATCTTCTGGGAAGTAGCATACCCAGACATATGACCACCACATGCTCTGGAATGGAAGTCATTCAAATATTTCTTGGCCTCATCATAAGTGAGACAACATCGAAAAATGGAGTCAGTGCCACGACTATAAAGAGTGTCACTCAGGATGATGTACTATCGAGCTTGATAGCATATACGACAACGGTTAGCATTAGAAAAATCAGGTTGAAAAGTTAGAGTTTGGAGATATATAATGATATCCCCATAACAAAGGTCATCGGAATTGATCAAAAAAAGGGATTCGTCGGGTAGAGAATCCCCTGCTACATTTTCTGTCTCAGTGCAGGAAAGGTCACATATAAGTTCGACAAACACCAAGGATTTCTTAGACTTAGCGCGTTCGAATTCTAAGACAAACTCCTAGAGAATCAATATCCATTTGGAGTATTTTACCCATAGAAATTGACGTGTAAGAATGTGTTGCATAGGGTTGCAATCGGAAATCACAGTGGTCTTGCGTAATAGAATGTAGTGACGGAAACGTTGGACAACTTGTACCGCTGCCAAGGCTAGTTTTTCAACATGTAAATACTTGGCTTCGATGGTCGTGAGACTTCGACTCAAGTAATAAATAACATGTTTGTCGTGTAAATCATCTTCTTGGACCAAAACAATAAAAATGGTAGAGTCCGAAGAAGCAAGATAAAGGAAATAATCTCGACTATAATCGGGAGGGAAAAGTAGTGGGGTACGGGTTAAGATTAATTTCAAAGCTTCAAAGGATTTGCTAGTAGTGGTGTCCCATACAAACTCAAAACCTTTCTTAATTAGTCGAGTAAATCTGAGTGTTAAATCAACATAATTTGGGATAAAACGATGAAGAAATTTTTCCTTCCCTTGCAAACTTTGTAGTTGGTGAAGTGAGGAAGGAGGAGGGAGATTAAGAATCGCCTCGACCTTCAAAGGATATACCCTAATTCCTTGACGCAACAAAATAAAGCCTAGGAGATGGCCAAACTCCACACAAAATACACATTTATGTGGGTTTAAGCGTATACGGTAGAACCGACAATGGAGGAAAATGGCTCGGAGGTGTGCCAGATGGTCACCCTGACGCATGGAATGCGTGGGTAGGTCTTCTAGATATGGTTGTACAATGTGCTTAATATCGTGAAAGGCATAAGACATAGCACGTTGAAACGTCGCACCAACATTCTTCAAACCGAAGGGTAGTTTCCAGTAGGCAAAGGTGCCCCAAGGACAAATGAAAGCAATTTTATGTTGATCCACGGGTAAAATATTGATTTGATTATATCTAGAGAAATCGTCCATTAAAGAGAAGATTTCACTTTCGGTGCAATCGTCAAAAATATGGTCAAAAAAGGGGGTAGGAAAGTTGTCTTTAGGACAAGCTTTGTTGATATCCCTATAATCAACACAGACATAGATCATACCTTATTTCTTGTTAACTGAAACTAGATTGGATACCCAATCAGTCAAATCCATGGGATAAATAAAGCCAGCTTTAAGAACTTCTTCGACTTCAAGCTTGATAGTAGTTTATTTATGGGGATGGACCGGGCCCAGTCTCTATCAGACGGGTTTAGCATCCGGGTAGGTCTTAATTTCATGTACGACAATATCTGGGTCAATACCTGGCATCTCTTCGTAGCTCCACGCGAAGATTTCACAAAATTTTTGAAAAAGTGATTTATATGTGACAACCTCATCGTTGGAACATGAAGCTCCGATGTGGACATTTTCGACAACTCCGGTTTTAATAGATATGTCGAGGGGGATGGTGGGTGAAATATTACTTAAGTTCCCTTCATATAACACATCGTGTGTGGATTCAAAAAATGAAGAAATAACGACAACGGTTGATGGATTTGAGATCCATTGGTAGCTCTCAATGGTGTGTTGTTCAAGGAAGAGAATGGAACAATTATGCCCATCATCCCAAGGGGTATCTTCCATCGATATAATTGGCATAATCATCTCATCTATGGGAAAAATAACATGAAATGGGTTAGGAGATGAATCATCGAGAGAAGGAGTAGATGAGTCGACCGATTGAATGGCTTGGTAAGAAGATTCAAATGGAATTAAGGGCATCTAGTTTCCGTAGTGAAGATAATCGCTGGGTTCGGGTACTATCCACGGGTCTGAAGACGAGGGAGTTTCTCGGATGGAGGTAGAAATCATGTTAATCGAGGCAACCAAAGGATATGAAATGTCAGGTGGTGGGATTAGGAAAGTACCCATCAAGGTTGAATCTTTTAGTAGACCCACGCCAACATTCTCATACCCAGGGGGTGTCTTGGAAATGAAGGGTACGTTGTTGGTACGGGTATCAGAGTTAAAGAAGGCTAGTTTGTTGACCATAACTATCTTTTCTTGGTGTGGAAAATGTACGACACAGAAAAGAGTGGACACAACTGCACGCATGGAATCAATCCAACTACGGCCAAGTAAAAGGTTGTAATCGAGAGGTGCGTCAAAGACCTTAACTTCTACATTGACCGATTTGCCTTCTAATGTGATGGGAAATGAGGGGAGGATACCATAGGGTTTAAAGAGAGAGCCATTAAAGGCTTTGAGTATGTTGTGTGATTCAGTTAAGGAAGGAGAGCCAATGGCTTTCCAACAAGCGACAGACATGACACACGTCGAGGCACCCTCATCAATAACTGCTCTACAAATGTTCTTGTCAGCGACAACAAATTGTATTTGAAATGCGAGCTGAGGGGGTAACCTTGGAATGTGATCTTCCAAGCCAAAAATTATTAAATTCGTATATGTAGGGTTGATTCCACCAATATCTTTCAAAAGTGCCTTTCGTTGAGTAGGACAAATCTAGAGGACTTCGAGGGCTGACATCGCGGATGGTGCTTGGGCCAGATCCTCTACAATACTGTAGTTCTGGGCAGCACGCACATGAGGATTGAAAGAATAATTTCGAACAACACCCTTTGGGGGAGGATGAAGAAATGTATCTAGGCTCGGTCGTTCGAGATGAACAGGACCGTTGGTAGGTGGAGCCGAGGGGGATTGTTTAACCGACGAAGGTGGTACTATTTCGTCAGCTTTCTCCTTGAAGGAAGAATAATCTTTGGTTCGAGTGGTAAGTGTAATGTCATTCTTATTTGAATCACCATTACACATTAGCACATAGGAAGTAGTCGAGGGGGAGGGTTGGACATGAATGACCAATTATGCCTACTGTTGATAAGGGAAGGGTTGCAAAAAAACGGTCGATGTAGGAGGTTTCAGGGTCCCTTGTAGGAACTTAGTTACCTCGGCCCGTCGTGGAAAATCCTTAGTGTACTAATCATCACCACAGATAAGACAAGGGTATCGAGGTTTACGCCTATTCTTGTCATCAACAGGTTGTGTTTTGGTCTTCTCATATTTTGGATTAGTTTTATCCTCCTTATTCTTACCCTTCCCTTTTTTGGATTTATTCTTTCGGACAGGGGTAGATTGAACAGAGTTCACCTCAGAAGTCTTGCCGGCGGGAGGAGTAGGAGACAGAGCATGTTGAACATTAGAAGCAACAGACATGGGGTTGGTGGTAGAGGCTTGTACAGAGTGAGGTTGAGCGTGGAAAGTGCCAATCACACCATCAACTGCATGAGAAGCAATGGGAGTAGTTGAGGTAGCGGTGGTAGAAGGACAAGGTGCATCAGGGAGCAAATTGTAAAGAGTACCCGTTTGTGAGTAAATGAGGTCGAGGTATTGAGCACGACTAATCGCCTATTCTTATATGACCACTCCACCCATGAAGATATCATGAGTGATGTCATTCACGAATGATTTCGTGAACCACTCTGCTAGTAACTGATCGATAAGTTCAAGTTTGATTAGACGTCATCTCTGTTTCCACTCATGAATGTGATCAGAGATATGAGTGGCTTTGGTTTTCTTGAAAGAATTCAAAATCTTGGTTCCCATTTTGTAACGGATTGATAACTGTTAGTGTGTGAGGAAAGCCATGGCTAGGGTGTTGAAGCCGGTGAAGAAGCCTCGTGGTAATTCTATATATGACTTTGCAGCCGAACCCGTAAGAGTTCATTGGAAGAGCCGTAGTCGTATGGAGTCATCCATTAAAGAGTTAGACAAGCACCAAATGTGAAAATTCATGACATGGTTGTTGGGATCCTCTCCCGGTTTACCATCAAATTTCGGAATGTCAGATGGTAGTTTGACAGGTATAACAGGCCAGTGAGGAGAGTGATGGATAGGGTCATTCAAAATCCTAGACAAATCAGGTAGATCCAAAGTGGCCAAGAAGGGTAACTATCTATTCATGTGAGGGTACTAGTGAATTTGGGGAGGAAGTCCCATTGGTATACCAGTAGGACTGTAAGCAGTTTGCATGTGATGCGAAGATCCTGGCAGATTCGGTTGTGGGTATGGAGGTAGGTATCCCATGGGGTTGTACTTATTAGGGATGTTCCCTTGGGAAGGGACACTAGATTGCACATTCAAACTCCAAATGGGATTGGAAGTCCTAGGGTAGGGTTGGCATGTACTAGGGGGTATAAAACAACTAACTTGGGTTTGCTACCCCCATTCTATTGAACATTACCCTGGGCGAGAAAATTCCAATACTGGGCCAAAGTTGCTCGTATGTTCTATCCATAAGGTGAGGTAGGTGGGGGTTGTCCCCCAATCGGAGGTTGTGTCCCAATGTGGGTTTGGCTCCTGGGTGGGGGTTGGCCCCTAGGGTTAAAGTGTCCACCGACAGGAATATGATAATTAGGTGTGAAATACTGAGTGATGCCACTGGGGTCGGTTCCTCCGCTAAAAGGTGGATAAGACCCTCTAGAGGGGGGTTGGGGAAGTGTCAGAATAAAACTGGCAACAGGATTGTACCGAGGAGGAGAAAAAACTCCAGATGCTTCAGATGGAACCTGAGTATGGATATGGATAGAAGCATTTAACGCATGATATCCATGGGGAAGTGATGGGGTAAGTCTAGGTGAAAGTGGTGTGCCAATGGGGGCTTGGCTAGCCACCATATTCCCGGTGGGAATAATCGTAGTATTTGGGACCATCATAGAATGGTCCATTTGAAGGGAGATGGTTGAGTTAGGATCCGCTGATTGGGTGTCGAAACCATTGAATAGATAGGCAGTTGTAATGGGAGAATGATTGATATCAAATGTTTCGGGTAGCTCGGGTTCGACAAATATATCGACACTTGTATCGGCGCCGAAGATATCCCGTCGAGAGATGTGAGCAGACCAAAAGGGATATTGACCTTCAGGGCCTATGAACGGTTCGGTTGGTATTCCATAAGTTTCAATAATAATATCTCCGGAAGAATTTACCTGAAGAATATGTCTCTCGGAACCGCGAGGGATTCAAAAAGACTCTAGAGAATCACTGACTCGGAATTTTTATAGAGAATCAGTTCTTTCCACTCGTGGAGTGGCAGTGTCTTGGACCTCATTCTATTGATGAAATCCCTCCAGTGGGTTGGTAGGAAAGGGTTGAGAACCTCCCATATCTTCTAGGGGTAGATCTTGCATTCTACGTGAGAAGCATGGAGGGTCAATGTTGGTGAAGCTGAAAATCCTACAATTGAAACTCTATGGCCAACTATGGAAACAAACAACATTCACCAATTAAATCTAGGAATCAGACCAAGCAAACAAAACCTTCTTATTTCGAGATCACTAGTTGGTGATGAAATCCAACATCGCGAGACCGAGACAAGAAGGGGCTGGGCTAGGGTGGAAAAGTTACGTTGACAACCTGCTTAACAGACTTACACCTTGGTGCAAGCTCCGACACATAATCATGGGTATACCCTCCAAGGAGCCCGAGTGAGTTTGGACAATCTCAATTCTAGGTACCGTGAAGACTTTCCCTTCCACAGTCACCTTGTGTAAGATCCTAAGAAGATAGGCTACTAAAGTTACCACAAACAACAGTGATGCCTGGGAAAACAGTCGACAGTCCAATCCACACGCAAGGGCAGGGTATCTAGCCCGAAATCAACTTGAGAGGCTTCCACTCATCATTATGGGTATACCTTCAAGTGACCCCCATAATACGTGCAATCTCTACACTGAGACTAACAAAGCAGGGTGAGTAACTCTTCCAATCTCAATGCGACCTTAGGTTTGACCCTTGTGTGAGAAGGGATTCCCAGGACAAAATGTTGCAAATGGAATTCAACACTCTCTATCACAAGATGTTATTGTGTGTTTTGTGCTTTGGAGAGTGTGTCTCACTGCCTATTCCAAAGCTCTAGCCTAGCTAATGTTGGTGTAAAAGAGCCCTAGAAAATAAAAGTTACTAATTGATTTTTAGATTTCACAATATTTTTAAAAGGCTGTTGTTACTCAAAAAAGGAGATGGGAATGGAACCAATGTTGTGTATGACCTTGACCTAAAGATGTGAAAATAGGAATGAATGATGTACTTTTCATTCAATGAACTCTATCTACAGCAGGGAGAAGGTATTTCTAGAATAGCGTATGCTACAAAATAACTTTCTTTTTCTCAAATGAACACAAACATAGATAACCAAATACAATAAAGTTTTTTTCAATTTTTCTCTTCTTTTGGATGAAAAAGTTTTTCTTATATATGATTACTTAAATGAATAAATGATATCAAATTCTTCCTTTCTAAAACTAGACTATGGGCATGACCAAGAAAGGACAAGTAATCCAAGAAAAAATACACTCAACAAAAACCCAAGTCAAACTTTCAATGGAGATAAAAATAAAAATTGACGGGGAAGTATCTCTCCAAATCCAAAACAAAGAAAATACTTCTCAATCATCAAACAATCTAGAAATATGTAATCAAACCAAAACTCTAAATCCAATCTAAGAATTTCAACCGAGCAAGCACTCAGACATAAGTTTAGAGATTATATCCTTGTCGATAGAAATCAAAAACGAAAATTAGAAAAAGATTAAAAGAGAGGTATTCAATCTTCGAAACCAATCAACAACAAGTTAAACAACTAGAAAAAGTCAAGAACTGGCATTAAAAATCCTCTCCCAGTTGACTAAAGCAAAACTGGGCAACAAGTAGAGGCTAAAACCCAACTCATAAATTTTTCAAACGCCGCCACATGCTAGTAGTATAACACAGTGTGGAAATTAAGAGTTTCCACAGGCCAAGAATTGGCAGGGTGTAGAAACACCGCGCTGAAACAAGCCACTAGGGTGCGGAAATAATAGGTTTCCACAGGCTATCTATAGGGTGCAGTGTAGGAGTGTTTTAAAAAATTTAGAAATTTGGAAAAAAGGGAAAAGCTCCTAAATGGATTTTTAAACCCAGAGAGTCTAAATGGATCCCCCACACACTCAGAGATTGATTTCTAGTAGAAAGAATAGGTTGAGAGAAAATGGACAAAAAAAACCACAATCAAGTTGTTTCCCCAGTGGAGTCACCAATTTTTTTATAGGATAAATTGGTAGGTGTGGCCACTAACTAATCTCCCTAGATCCACCTAGATCTAGAACAAAACAGGACAGGACATGGCGGTTTCCCTAGATTACAATCATTGATCTAATTATCAAAGAGAGGATCGATGACTTACTTTTGAGTTCGCTTCCTTATATATTTGTTGTTCTCGCTTTGCTCCACTGTTCTTATGAGATCAGACCTGTCACAAA
Source organism: Picea abies (assembly GCA_900067695.1). NCBI lineage: Eukaryota > Viridiplantae > Streptophyta > Pinopsida > Pinales > Pinaceae > Picea > Picea abies. The sequence goes on along the minus strand of CBVK0100894355.1, from coordinate 7,134 downwards.
ATAAACCAACCAAAGTGAAAGTGATAACACAGATTCAACATTAGTCTAAACATGTGATCAAGGAGTCATGTAATAAAATAAGAATAATTTTATGGGAAAGAAGCATGTCATTGTATCATATTAAATAAAAGTGGAAGATACAACCAAACTGCCTTGATGTTGCAAGTTCCCTTATGGTGATCCTTTGTCCCAACACAGATATGAAATTGCACCAAAATTTGTATGAAGATAACCTCAAAAATCTTGATGACCAAAAGCAGACCTTAAGCATTCATTGATATAATGCTCTTCACACAATCTCCAATCTATTTTTCCAACAATCTTTTGCTCAACTTTACTTAATTGTGCTTAACCTTTCCCATGAGAAGTCCATTATTATATATGAGAAGTTGAAGTGGTTAAAGAGATGAGGATGATCCCACCATATCAGAGAAGTCAGTAGGATCGTAACCATACAGACGCCACCTCATTTTCTAGAAGATTCCATTTCCAAAAGCTTCTTGAAACCTCTTTCCTCTTTTGGCTTTTAGATGCTGCCGCATCTTGCACATATAGCAGCCTGCAGAAGTCCCACAGGCCAGTTATAGAGCAGCATGCAGAAATCACTAATCTCTGCACTATACAGTATAGACAGCCTGCGACATCCTTCTAAAATATGGTTTTGCAGAGGAGGAAAATAATCAATTTTCTCAGGGAAGAGATGATTTTGGAAGACTGAACACATCCCTATGAGGTCATCACCATAGTGACCAAAATAATGTGTAATAGTTCTTTGAGGCCAATTGTAGCCCTATGGTTAGCCCCCAGAGTTATGCAACATTGTTGGTAGTATGTCCTAAATTTCCCGTTGTGAGGAGGAGAATACTGCCCCGATGATTGCGGAACACTGCCCCAAACCCAGCTGCTCCTGGTTGTCCTTTGGAGGCTCCATAAAAATTGAGCTTAATGAATTCTAGTGGAGGGGGGGACCAATGGGAAGGGATGTCCCCTAGAAAAGAAGGATGAGAAGGAAGGGGCAGACTTTGGTTTTTGCTAAGTTTCGAGTTATTCATGATACTTTGTTCCTGGGTTGGGTAGATCAGGTCTGCCTCATTCCAATGCTGCACGCTGACTGTTTATGTTATGTTGTGATGAATCTAGGTCCAACCATGGTGCCAATCCTTCTGGGTATTTTTGAAGATTCTTATGTTCCTTTCCTTCCAGAGTTGCCAAAGGATAAAATTGGGGAGCAACTGCCAAATGTGATTTAGGACTGGTGACCGAAAGGCTTCGTCTCTCGAAGCTTCAATGGTGTTGCTAATGCTGTCCCTTTGGCGATCTGAGGTGCGCATTATGGTTGCACAATGGTCCTAAATTTTGGTGCTGTTGGGGCAGGTGTTAAGAAGGTGATTCATGGTTTCTGCCTCTACCAGGCAAAGATGACAGATGGAAAGTATTGTAAATCCCCTTTTGGTTAGATTATCCCAGGTGAGAATATTGCCATGTGCCACCATCCAAAGGAAAGTGCTTATTTTAGGCCAGTGTTTTAGGGACCAGATTTTGCGCCAGACTACCCTTGGTGGGGTGGGATTGAGATTGGCCTTTAAGCTATAGGCCTCTTGGATGTTAAAAGTACCTCTAGGAGAGATTCCCCATCAAAGGATGTCCTCTCCTTGTAGTATAGGAATTTTTCATTCATTGGTCATGTTGTGCCAAGGTTGGAGGTTCACCTTTGCTTCGACATGTAGGTCATATTTTTTGGATTTCCAACATCTCTAAGTGGAATTCGTGGGGTTGTCCTTCTAGTAGTCTGCCACTCTTTTTAGTCCTTCTTGATTTGTTGGAGGACATAAGGTAACAACCCATTCCTCCTGCGCTAAAATCGGTCACTGTTTCCGTGAATCATTCCAGAAGAGGGCAGTTTGACCGTTTCGGATTTCCCAGAAGGCATGGTTGACTATCAGGTGGCGATTCTGCCTGGCTACTATCCAAATCAAGGAGCCCAGGGTGTCTTCGTTGCAATGAATGAGGCTTCATTCTTTTCATTTGGGAGTATACTTCCGTCGCAAAATCTAGGCCCAAAGGTCTTGAGGTATTTTCAACCATCTCCACCAGATCTTGGCACTGAGTACTTTATTCATAATAAAGGGATCTTTGATTCCTAGAACCCCTTGAATCTTAGGTCGACAAAGCTTATCCCAATTGACCAGAGAAAATTTATTCCCTACTTTAAGCCCCTTCCAGAGAAAGTTTATTTGCAATGCTTTGATGGCATTGAGGATGGAGTTTGGGGCCACGAGAGTTGAGAAAGTATAGACGGTTAGAGTTTGTAGGACTAATTTGAGAAGGATGAGGTGACTCGAAAAGTTGAGAGCTTGATAGGTCCAGGAGGAGAGTATTTTCGAAAAGGAGGAAAGGAGGCCTTCCTAGGAGCTGTTTCAGAGGGATTTATCGAGGAGGGGGATGCCCAAGTACTTGGACAGAAGGGAGCTTTGAGTGAAACCCAAGATGTCTGATATGTGGAGCTGAATCGACAAGGGATTATTGAAAAAGAAGATCTAGGACTTGTCCTTATTTATGTCCATCCTTGAGGCTTCACAGAAGGTATTGATGATTGAGACAAAAGTGAGGGCATCTTGGACTGTAGGGGAGCCCATCATCAGAGTGTCATCCACAAATTGGCTATGAGAGATTGGGGGGTTGATGTTGGCCCTTGACCAAGTGTTGAGGATCCTTGGTCATGTTTGACCTATTTTTGGGGCTTCGACAGGCTGTCGAAGGTGGAGCGCAAGTCGAAGAGGAAATCACGGGATCTCATGCCCCTTTTAGGGTTTTTTGGGATTTGGGATTATGTAACGGGTATGAGGATGTCGGCCCATGAGTTTACCCATGTTTAGACCCGATTTTGTAATGTATAAATAGATGCTAGGAGATGTAGTGAGTATGAATGGATAAGTGTGAATGACAAGTAAGTTGTAAGTAGTGTTGAGTGCAAGTAGTAGTTGTAAGTGCTTTTTGCATGCTATGTGAGACTTGCAAGGATAAATGCAAGTGACTGTAAGAGATTGTATGTAGGCTTTGTGATGTAACCTAGCTTGGGGAAGGAGGATCTAACGAAGAGTGCGTAGACCTCTTGTCCTCTATGAAGTTAATCTGAAGGCTCTGTGCATGTAAGAAGATTGAAGAAAGCTAATAAAGAAGACAAAGAGTTGGTGGACATAGCCCCAGGGTGGGGGTGAACCACGTACATCCTATGTTGTGAATTCTTTGTGCAATGTATTGATGTGTTTATGTGTTTATAATTGCTTAAGTGATTTGATATAGATGAATGATAGGTAGATCTGTTGTTGCTTTGTGCTTAATAATGAGAATGGATGTCAGATCTGACCCGTGTAAATGTGCTTAGTGCTTGAATCTACTATATTTGATTTGTTTCATCATGCTAAGTGTTGCTAGATATTAGATCTGGTTGAATACTGCGATGTTCTCTAAGTAGAGTTTTATCTGCGAAGTAAATACTGGTTAAATACTGATGATATATATTGCTAAGTGCTTTGTCAAGGTGTTACAATCAAAGATTTGTGTCTGAACTAATGTTGCAAACACTGGAGTCCTACAACCACCCCTCCCTCTACCTCGAGCGAGACTTCATCTGCTTCACAGGTGTTGTCGAAAGGGCCAGTATTTAGGGTTTTGTTGGTGCAATGTTGTAGCGTTGAACCCCGGGTCTGCCCCTGTGCCAACAAATGATTCCATTGCCAGGACCCAAAACTGTGATTGCTAGGAACTGAGGAAGAAGAAGCTCTGTGCGAAGATCTGACCTAAAACTGTGAAAGCTCTGTGCGTAGATATGTTTCCCTAAGTGCACAGTATTCTACTTAAGCTCTATGCAAAGAAGAAGGGTCAGATCTGGAGAAAAGAGGTAAGATCTGAAAGCTTTGTGCTTTGTTATAGGTAAAAGTGCGTATTTTTTATTAAAAAGGTAAGATACGTAAGCTCCGTGCTTTGATAAAGGTAAGAATTGTGAAAAGTTTTAGATCTGAAAGATTTGTGCTCTGTTGAAGATAAGATTTGTGGAAATTTTTGTTTCTAAAGTATGGATCTAGGTATGTTTGATATATTTTGTCCTAGCTTGAACAGTAGGGTACAACTAGATGAAAGAAGATTTGATATGAGTAGATCTGATAAGAATAATGAAAGATATATTATTCCTATGCATAGAAAGAATGTTTGGACTAACAAATTGATGCAGGATCCTAGAAATATTTTTTTGTAGGTTAACTATTATGATCCTAGTGCACAATACATGAAAGGTTGGGGATCATTTAAGAGAAAGTGAGGATTGACTCTTTGTTACAGTTGCAAAAGACCGAGACATATTGCTAAGGAATGCCCTAGTAGAAGATCCAGTTGTCTTTGTTGTAAAGATATGGATCATGAAGTTTTAGATTACCATAGAATGATTGCTAAGCTTGAAAGAATGAATATGAGACAAGAAAACCCTAAGAAAGGTCAAGAAATTGAGACCATGACAGAACCCCAGAAAGAATCGGAGACTGTATTGGTACAGATGAAGGAAACCCTGAATAGCCGCAAAAATATAAACTTATCAGAGATATTCAAAGAAAAAAAATGCATAGAAGGAAGAATAGGAGACTTCAACATTGACTGTGTTCTGGATGAAGAAACACAGGTGAATATTGTGATACAAAGAACTTGGGAAGCTTTAGAAAATCCTGCTATGATTCCTTCATTGGGAGGAATAGGATTATTTAGAGGAAAATTGATAACCCTATGTGGAAGAATCACCCAGACATCTATGAGTGCTCATGGAGCTTCGACATAGGAATATTTTGAGGTTGTTAAATTTATTGAGAACAACGCCTCGTTTGCCATGTTACTAGGAAAACCTTGGATTGAAAGGGATCAAGCCAGAAGAAAAGAAGAGAAAGATTTATAACAGAAGAAGCAATAATTAAAAGATTTCATGACTAGGAGGATCACACAATTGATTGAAGAGCATGAGAACAGATCGAAGCTATTTAACTTGGATGCCAAACTTGAAGGAACACAAGAAGACTCACAATAGACTAAAGCATCTACCCTATCTAGAGAATAACTATTACCCATGCACCCTACGAAGGAATCTCAACAACACGAAGTTACTATGCCAAGAGAAGACAAGAATTAGAATGGAAAGAAGAATAACAAGACGAAGATCACTGGGAAAAAGGATAGAAAACTGAATAAGAAGAAAGCCAAGATTGAAAAATTATAGAAGGTTCCAGAGGGAACTTCGTAGAAGGAAAACTTGCAAAACTTGAACTTTGTCAGGATATCAGAACAACGCCACATGGCACTTCACCATGGTGAAGCAATATAGTCGTTGGAGACAGTATAACCATTAGACTAATGCCACAAATGGATAGAAAGTCATTTATGATCAGAAAGCTCACCATCAGACCATTGGGACCGCGCCATAATAGACATAACTGAGTTAATGAAGGCTTCTCTCCCATTGGAGATATGATGGAAGGTGAGACCTTCCTGGACATCAAGCCATTTGAGTCGCTCACTATAAAGTTCACCATGCTCTGGTACTCGAGCGATATGGGAAAATAGTGGCAGTCAAACGAAGTCTTTCACACATATTATCTCCAGCTGAAGAGAGCCATCGAAGATGAACCTCGCACGACATCAAAAAACCTACAACAGTTCAAGCCCCTTATGAAGTTTAGCGTAGATCGACACTTCATCTATATTACTGCATGAGCAGATGAGCACAAAGAAGAGCTTCAGTCGTACTACAAGCTCATGGAAGAAGACCTTGAGGAGATAACTAAGGACTGGTCAGCCAACCTCCTTATCCCCGCTGACCCTACAGAGATGTCTGACCCCATAACTGATAGCTCGGAGGCCACTCACAAGGAACATGACACACCCAGAACTAGCAGAAGGAAGAAGACTGAAGAATTCCAAGGCCTAAGAAATGCATCAGAGAAGACTGCTTCAGTATCACCTGACCGAGGGGGTGACGACGAAGTATAAGAGATAAATGGAAAATAAGATGGGCAGAAGCAAGGTGAAGTAACACCACCTAGAGATCATGGCTGATCCCCTGAAGAAGAGGAAGGTTTCTCCCCCTAAACCCTCTTCCCGGAAGAAATCCAGAGCCACTTTGACCAAGATGCATACTGTGCTCACTGTTGATGATTTTGACTTCATCATCGCAGCTGTGAACAACACCTCACAGGAAATCTTACAGAAAAAAGAAGCCAAGTATGAGGAGATGTACAACATAATCAACGTTGAACTCCGAGGGGTACAGTAGGCCCTTCAGTCCAGCCACGCAGTGTCCACTGCGCCCTTGCCGATGGGAGAACCAGAGTTGGGAGATGAGCTAGCCCAACTCTGCTGACTATTTGATGCGACCGAAGCTCACCTTCGTCGCACACAGGAGGAAACAGAACAAGCCACCCAGGCCTTGAAGAAAGTGCAAGAAGTACTTGTAGCACAATGTCGACTTGCAGAGAAGGAGAAGGTTGCTCTCCAGGCAAAGTTCGAAGAGGAGAAAGCACAGATTCAACAGGAAAAAAAACAGTTGTTCGCAGAGCAACTTGAAGTGAAAGAAGCAGTCAACAGAGCACTTCTCTCTGTGACAGGCTTAGAACAGAAGGTAGAAGACCGAGTCGAGCATCAAGTAGACTAGCTCGTGGAAGCTATCCAACAGTGATGCAAGAGCATCACCAACAGGTCAAGCGAGCCAGCGCGGAACCGGAGGACAACTGGACAAGCCAACACAAATTTTGAAATGCTTTGGAAATGTTGTGCAAATATTAAATGAGTCATTTAAGATAAGGCACACTTGTATATTGTAATGGACCTTGAGCCTTTAAGCTCTCGTCCTTTAGTAGATAGACGACATTTAATCTAGTTAATGCAGGTAGATATGAATTTAATTCTAAGATTAGACAATTTAGGGGTTGGAGGGAAGACAGATATAGACACCCTCATTGTATCATTGTAAATTAATTCAGAAGTAGGAAGAGCAAGAGAAAGCAGAGAGCTATGTAAGAACACCCATGTACAAACATTTGAATTAATAGAAGAACTTTGATTCAAATTCATGATTTGTGTTGTTCTCTGTGTATTTGA
>CBVK0100894353.1:0-10395 GCA_900067695.1 Picea abies | reverse complement strand
CAACGCATGGTAGGGGAAAACAATACATCGTGGCATTTACAATTGTTTTCCGCTCTCTGGGCCTATCGCACGTCCGTGAAAACCTCAATTGGATTCACTCCATTCCAGTTGGTCTATGGCATTGAAGCCATCTTACCAATCGAGTGCGAAATTCTGTCACTCAAATTGAAAGTAGAACTCCTGCCCCACACTTCTGCGGAAGAAGAACGATTCTTGTACCTATCCAAGCTGGACGAAAGACGCCGTAATGCTGCTCTAGTTAATGAGGCACATTAGAAATGGATCAAGAGTCAATATGACAAATCTGTCCAACCTCGAGCCTTTGCAGAAGGAGACTTAGTCCTCGTTTATGACCAAGCACACGATAAATTGGGAACAGGAAAGTTAGAACCTATGTGGGACGGTCCTTACATCGTGAAGCGTGTTTTACACAGAGGTGCTTACGAACTAGTAGATCATGATGGAATTTCCTTGGGAGAGCCCCGAAACAGGCTTTACCTTAAAAAGTACTATGCCTAGATCACCTAGCATCTGTACTGTGTACACTATTGTATTTTTAGTTTGGTGTGCCTTTTCTTTCGCGTGCTCGAGTCTTTACCGTTGCCACTCATGACTGTGCCTGTGTTTTCATGCGCAGATGACGTCTGCCTTTCCTATATTTTTTGGGTTCGCGGATGGTGCCAGCCGACACACCCGGAACATTGCCTCGGCAGCATGGGTTATTTATCAGTTAGACGAGCTGGTGAGTTCGGGAGGCATCTGTTTAGGACCAGCAACCAACAATATGGCAGAATATCATGTTGTCATCGGACTGTTAACCCAAGCCTCCTCCCTAGGTATTTCTTGTATCATTGTTTACTTAGACTCCCAACTCATGGTTTATCAACTCAACTGCATCTACGCTATCCGTAGTCCTATCCTACTACGTCTACACTTGCAAGTTCGTCGTCTCAAACGAATGTTTGATTACATCGAATATAGACACATTCCAAGAGAACTTAATAGTGTTTCAGATTCGTTAGCCAATTACATCATGGATCGGTATTTAGCCCACAGATAAGATTCAAGGAAAGCAAAAAATTGTACATTACATGTAAATTAAAACACATCACAGACATCATCATGTACAAACCATTGGCATCATAAAACTCGAAACTGTATATATATATATATATATATATATATGGCGTGACTAAAATGTTTACATTACATCAAAAATTCTGTAAGAGAACAAAATATTGGGTCCATCTGCCCATACAACATCGCCAGGCAAGGCATACAAAAAACATGATCGCGGGGAAACTCTAATCTCCCCGCACTACGTTGTGCTGTGAGTAATACAATATTGTGCGTACTACATGCCTCAACAGAGAATTGATATTCTCTGGCACCCCTACAGTGTGCCACTGCAGATGCAAAGGCACGTCCCCCCTCCGCAGAGGAGGGATACCCATTGTAAGGCCCTGGAGGTTCCTCTCAACCTCCCGAAGGCCCGCCACCAGCACTGCTGGGTCTGCTACAACTGGGGCACCGCCACGATGTCCTGGCACTGGAATATCTGTTGGGTGCACTGCTCCCTTTTCTGCACATTGAAGACAAAACATCTGTTAAACACTCTCTTACATACCCAAAAAAATACATAAGCATCAAAAAACATAAAAACAAACTAGACAAGGCACAACTTAGTCTCTTACCTTACTCATCCCAATCTTCCCCCTTGGACAGAATCAAATCCATACTCCCGTGGAAGTCCACATCAGCATACGGGAAGTCCTCGATCCAGAGGAACTGCCGCCTCAACCAGGCAAAGAAATCACCAGTAAAATGGAACTCGGACTCCGAAACCAACCTCGAGGATAGGCTAGTCCACCTCTCCATCTGAGGCTCATCCACTGGTCGTACTGCCAGTGCGATCTGAGGCTGCATCTGAGGGATGCGCTCCAAGAAAAATGAGACTAAGAAAGAACCATAGCCAAACTGCTTTTGGCCATTCCTGCATCGAGAAACTTGTTCCTTCACATTCTGAAAGAACGTCGCACTCCAGTTGAACAGTGTGGGCTCTAAACACTGAACACCATAAGCCACCTGGGACCTCGAAACCAAATGAGCACTAGTGCTACCAGTTGCACTAGTGATAGCAAACAATATGGATCGAAGAGACAGATCCTGGATATCCTTGATAGGGATCTTGCCCCCTACCAACCTTGCTCCCGGAACACAATGACGTGCCAGATACACGTCCACCTGCTCAGGTAATGCCCTCTGCCCTGTAAAAGCTATAGGGACCCCTCTTTTTGAGAGGCTGGTCAGAAAGTACACATCTTCCAACTCGATAGTCAGGAGCTGTGTGCCAATATGGAATCCATGTTCCGTGATGTCCCAAAGACCAATAATGTGCTCAAGAAGTAGAACCTCGCTTTTCATTTTTTGCAGTTTGAAAAACTTGAGTAACCCGCAGGCCCTCAAAGCAACCCGCGTACGGGGACTTCGCAGAGCAGTTATATCATCCATTTCATGTTCCCGCTCTTTCCACTCGATCATGATTGCTGAATATATCTACAAAACAAAAATTCAAAATTTTAATCATTCCCCACGTTTTTGTGATTTCGGCAATTTTCAAAAAGCGTTTTGAAACATAAAAACAAATGCCCATGATTTCCAAAGGTAATCAATCATCATTTTTAACCACCACACTCTTAAACATTCATTAAACAATGATTAAAACGTGACAAAAATGAAAAACGTTGTGAGGGGGTGCGTGGACCCATGAGGGGAGTTTTTGCAAAATTCTTTGGTCAAAATGGTCGATCTAATCAATAGTTAAGGTGTGGGCATCTTAACTACCATTTTCCAATATATTTTCATGAATAATTCCCCCCTTTTTATTAACTTTCAAAAGGAGGCCGATTTGGTTCAAAATGTAAAACCTAGGGCTTTGTATTTTAAATTAATCATGCTATAAAGATCAACTTGAAACCATACAATTGAAAGAGAAAAGAACGAACACCTACCTGATTCAGACGGTGTGTGAAACGGTCAATCGTAGCTCCGGCAGCAAGAAGAACAAGTTTTGCTCCAATTGAGATTCTCCAACACTCCACAAATTCCTTGCAAATGAAATGGTAAATGAGTTTTTCAAATCAATTCCTATTTATAAAATTTCATTTTCATAAGCTATAGTTGTTTTTGGGTTTCTCTAATGGTGAAAATGGCTTGACTAATCCCTGGTTTTTAGTTTCTGACATTGCAGGCTTATTGGCAGTTCTAATACATCTTTCACTTTGTCGTATTTATGAGCATAGTCTTAGTTCGTTCTCAAGCTCGACGATATGAGAACGCAACCGGGTAAAGTTTTATCTCTTTTTCGGACCCGTATGGATACGATCACACGAAAAAGGAACCCGAGTGATCTTGCTTCCTTTCGCACTCGTTAAAAGGTTAGAAAGGGCGTCTTTCGAGCGATAATTTAACCCTTTTTCGGTCTCAACGGACTATCGTACAAAAAAGGAACTGAGAGAGTTCTCTTTTAAGTGTTTTTCCAAACTCTATAATCCCGAAAAACCTTCGAGTTTTCTGTCTTTGGGCTCGTTAAAACACACATCGACATACCCATATGGGACCGAACCCTTACTTCTTCCGGTTCCTTAAACAAAAGAAGAGGAACTTACCGAAGATGAGTTATATCGAGCATGTGTTATCCTCCTCGAGCTCGTTAAATTAAAAATAGGTACTCATCTATCTGGATGGGGGGGAAATTGAAAGGAGCAAGCCAAGTAGTCTCTTGAGAACACCATCTAGCAATTCTTAGAGTCGCCCTTGAACACGACACTTTGTCACTTTGCACATATCATAATTTACTGAACCTCTGCACTGAGCCAATCCTTTGAGTTTCCTTTCACTCCTTTGGGTCACCCGACGCAAGTCACTGTATACATTGCACAGTTTTGGTCCATATCATGTTTTGTTGTTGTGCCTCGGTGTTCAAGGGAAGTATCCGCCTCGAGAGTCAACCATCCCAAATATCTTGCCTCAAAACCTGTGTCAGTCCGTGTCCATTTGATCTGCCAATTACATCTCTATGTCCATTTCGTGTCGTTGATGGGGGATACATCAAGGCCCTCCCTCGACGAGTCTATTCCTGTCGACTTCAACACATTATCCGGGAGCTAGACTTAGAAACTATTTGGTACTTTGGGACCTGCATGCCTCAATGGCAGGCCTCCTCACATTCGACAGTAGGTTTACGTCATTGACCTCTGATCGAATGATTCCACGAATGTTTGACTTCGGCTCATTTATTCACGTTCGGTGGAATGTACTGGGATACCTTGGGAATCATTGACATTAATGGTGATCTCCCTCGCACTTGTTAACGGTTTACCTCATTGACCGGTAATCAAGTGGTTTATGCCGTGTTCGACACCAAAACATCTATTCACATGGTTAGAATCATATCGCATGGGGATTGGTAAGAAGACCCTGGGTTGAGTAATTCACCTTGATACATTTTTTACCCAAGTTGCGAAGGAATTCTGGACAAAGAACACATACACTGTTACATAGATCCACTTTGTATTGGTCATGGCTATGTCCTGTCATCTCGTAGATCCACTGTGTATTCTTCATGGCTACGATCAGTCTGAATTATCAAAGTATAGATCCACAGTGTATCTTCAGTGGCTATACCCTTTTTTACCAATACGATTATGGATCCGCAGTGTATTTTATGGCGGCCATATCTTTGTAAATCTTGATCACCCAAGAATAGGTATGCCTACCTAGGGTTTTAAAATATGTCATGATATTTGTTGGATGTTGATGTGCATCTTTCGTCAGGTTCTCTGAGTCCATACCCTTGCTTGAATGTCTGCAAATCATTTCAGTCATCAGTTCATATCTTCTGGCTTCATACTTTGGGGGGCATTCTGTTACACGTCAAAATTGCTAAGTATCGCATTGTCCCTGTCAATCATCGTAAGTGTCGCATCTTCCCTACAGCTTTCGCAAGTGTCGCAAGTTGACCACTAGTGTCGTAAATGATGTTCAGACATAATGTCATGATAACAACACTAAGGAAACACTTATGACACCTCATATGACTGATTTGAAGAGCAAGAACTGATCCACTGGAATCAAATAACTCTTGACACCTGAAAGAGGCCCTGAAACAGTGATTTGGAAGGGGAACACTCCTCTAATACAGCTGGAGAAGCGCTGGCGCTCCTCTACCATGATTCAGAAGCGTTATAATGCCCTTCAGCCCTTCTGGAGGAGCGCTACTCACCTTAAGAGCGATGGCGCTTTCCCAAGGCACATCAGGAGTGCTATAACGCTCTGATACCCCTTTTGGGTGAGCTCTCCCTATTCTGGGTCAATTGTTAGCCCATTGAGTCGAATGAGGAGGAGATCATTCCGAGATTAGAAGGCAGTTGTGCTCGAATTCTTGGTTTCATCAAAAGATCCCTGATCCAAGGAGATGGTTCCTAACTGGTTCTAAACATAACTCAAGAGGTTAATCCTTTCCCAACCTATATAAACAGGCTCTATGATGGTGGAAAGGGGGAAGAACTGAACATATGAAACTTATGATCTTGGAGGAAACTGACAGTCAGCCAAAGAGAAGTGATCAGTGAAGTTGTTGTTATCCAGGTTGTGGATCTTTCAGGCAAGGGTTGGACGAAGAGGACTTGACGAAGCTATCGCATTCGCATCTACGATTGTAAGTACTGTTGTCGTCACTCTCATTAATATGACACGCTTGGCCTGTTTCTTTCTAGTTTGTGTCTGATATCACATGAACTTATCATTTATTGATAGATCTATTTTCAAGCTAATGTTAATAGAGTAGGAAGTGGTCGTACCTTGTTTTGTCCACAGCCCTCAGTGAGGAGCAAAAGGATTGGAGCGCAACTCGAAGCGTGCAGGGACAAACGTCGATTAAAAGGTACTTCTGTTATTCTCCCTTCTCATGCATTAGGCTTAGATAGATTCGAAAGGAAGTCAGTGTCCACGTTAAGCATTTTTTTGTCTAGGGTTAAGGTCAAGCCTTAGAGGTGATCTACCTGTCCGCAGGGAGATTTTCCTACAACAGAGTTCCATCAAGTAAAGAGAGAAATTAAGAATTATTTTTACTTAATTTCAGTTGAAAACATAGAAATTATTCAAAGCCAGAAAAAAGGTATATTAAAATAAATTATGTTTGTTATCCTTCTTTTCAATAATTAGAATTAGAAACACATAAGAATGAAAACAGATAAAGAAAACATGAACTTAGAAAGATGCAATATTCAAAACATATGAGTTAAGAATTTTTTTATATTATCCATAACAAAAAACATATCATTCATAAAACATAACAAAAGATTCATAACTTCATGTAAGATCATATGTAAGTTCAATGCTCATTTCTAGTTACCATACAAAGATCAGATGGATCAAAAATCCATAAAATGTTTCATACACTTATTCCAATTGACTCATGGTTTATGAAATAACATCAGAGTCTACATTGTCTTCAAATGAATGATTGGATGAAGATGTAGATGATCCATACTATTCTATATTTTCGATGAATGCACCATCTGAGTCTACATGCATGCCCAACATTTCAGATGTCAAATGCCTTTTAGATCTACGACTAGGCTCAATAGACTCCCATCTTGCATTTATTTCTTGTGGAAACAACGTCTTGATAATCTTTGTTGTCTTGGAGCGAAGATTTCCTCTCTTTGTCAATTTGAAGTCATAAACAAGTATGTCAACATAATCTAATTTTAAGAGGTTAGTGCGACAACGAGTTGTATTTTGACCCTTTATTTTTCTCTTTCTATTGACATGTTTTTCAACCATCATCTTTGGCTTGTACACATCATCGAATGGGTGTGTACTTGTTGCATACCAATGCACTTCAATTGAAATAACATCATCATTTTCTCTCTCAATCTTTATAACCTTTCCAATCCAGAATGGATAACCATGTGGATCTTCAGTTGCTAAAACTGCAATCATGCTACCCTCCTTAATATCTTGTACTAAACCCATGCAAAGGTCTTCCATGGCTTCACGTTGTGCACATGACCTTCACAAACCAATATACATTTCTCTTTCCTTTTCTTTTGTAAACTCAACAGCACCTTGAGATTCTTGTTGAACTTCAACAATGTTTGTTTCTTCAGATTCGTTTGGCATATTTTGTGGCCAATGAAATGGAGTCCTCAAAATTGTATCCTCATTTATTGATCTTGACATTATGTCACTTTGACTATTGAAAAAAGACTCCCACCAAACAGAATCATCAACATCAAAGTACTCATATGTATCCTTAATGGACTTTTTTATTTCTTCCAGACATTCAGAATAATCTACATCTCTATTATGCTTATGTGCATCATGTATTTCAGCAACTGATTGTAAAAATAATAACTTTGATGCAAATATTGGAAGATATGGAATGAACTTCAAAAATGATAAACCTGATGAAGGCCCCCATTTTGTAGTAGTTGAATACTTCTTTCCCCATATAAGTGTTTTCCCATCAATTTTTTTGAAACAAAATTGATGTTGGAAGCTAATGTCATTAAGTTGTTTAATACATTTTTCTTCAAGATGCAATCCCTGAATAAATCTTCGCATGTCAACAGTTTCTTCTAATATATGAAAAGAAGGCTCTGGAATGTATGTTTTCTTAATACATTCAATCAATGATGGTAGACTTCCAACATTTTTCCTCTTCAATGTTACTGAAAAATGATTGAACATTTGATCAGTATGATCATGAGTGTGTCCAACAAGAAGGAAACCAACTTTCACCTTTTGAAAGATTCTCATTTCAACAATCATGCTTATATATCCAAACACAATTTGATTTTTATTTTCACGACTAATGTTGTCCAACTGTAGATAGAGAACTTGAGGAAGATTTCCAGACCAGTGAGCGAGCACATGATGAATTATGGTGATAGTTAGATTTTCATCATTATGAATATTTGGAGCTGTGAAGTAAACTCTTTGACACATTTTTCCATTGAAAACCATACAACCAACCAAGTGAAACTGAATGAAATTATCTTCCTGTAAATATTTTGGTGTATGGACAAAATTTGGTAGAAGTGTTTTCTTCTAGTCCATGCCATCAATTATCATACCTAAATATTTGTTTGGAGCATCATAACACTTCTTCTGATGTTTGTACAAATTTTTTCTTTCACTTGATTGTTGATTCTGATGTTCTTGAAGTGCTTTGACTATGGAATCTGCACATGACATAAAATGAAAATATTGATCGTATGTTTTCATAGTTGATAACTATTCAATTAAAAAAAAAAAAATTAGTAAATACATACCTCTTTCTTCCCCTTCATATTTATCTCTTCTCGATTTAATAGTAGCACATATACTACAAATCCCCATCCTTGACTTCTTAGGAATACAAACATTGTTGAATTGTTTATTCCATATTCTTATAAAATATGCATATGTAATAAAATTATCATTTCCTTCAACACCTTCAGCATATCCTTTTTACAAGTTGTAGATTTCCTTCCTTGGGAAATTATCACGAATATGTATTGTGTCTCTATCTAGCATACAC
This sequence comes from Picea abies, assembly GCA_900067695.1. NCBI lineage: Eukaryota > Viridiplantae > Streptophyta > Pinopsida > Pinales > Pinaceae > Picea > Picea abies. The sequence continues at coordinate 1,805 of CBVK0100894353.1, read as the reverse complement.
TCTCCATGTTTGGAAAAGAAATCATGCATCGATAACAATGTAGTGTTTGTGAATGGCCCACTCTCTCGTCCATGATGTACCTTTGAATAAAATGATGGATCGTTTTCCAACCTTGTCTAGATTCTTGATAGACGAATATTATCAATTGAGTGATTTTTTTTTAAAGCCTTTCTGCAAAGTAAAATATTCTCAATGTGATAATCATATCATGTATTGGTAGATATCATGCACCCCATCAAATATTAATTTTGCATGCTCTTATTCATTGACAAATATATCTTCATTTTATTCAAGGAATACATGTAGTCCGTGCTTTTCAAACAATTATTTTGACAACATTCACTTGAAATCAATTCACTTATGGAAATTGATTTAGTGAGAAATTATTTCCTAGACTTTGTATAACTAGAATGATTTGGATTGGTATAAAAAGATCTAATCATGGTCCTAGACACAATGTTTCTTTGCAATGTATTCATTATTTCATCATCCTCACTAGAAGGATTTGCCTTATCACCACAAGAAGTATCAAGGAAAACATTGTTAGGAGACTGAACTAGAGAATGTCAATCACCTTGATTTGTTATAGCTGAATGATTGAGAACATCATCATCAACATAATCATTTGGAGGAAAATCATCATCAACATTGAGTCCACCATTGACATAATCATCTTCATTTCTTTCAAAATCCCCACTTGAGTGAAAATTTTCACCATCTTTCTTAGTGCCTTGAAAACCTTCATCAGTATCTTGAAAATCCTCACTTGGAGGAAAATCAACATCAACATTGTTGCTTTTTAATTTATCACTCAAGAAAGAGTGTCCACCAATGGTGTAATCATCTTCACTACTTTGAACATCTCCACTCGAGAGATATTCTTCATCATCCTCATTACTGGCTTGAAAATCCTCACTTGGAGGAAAATCTTCATTATCCTCATTGGTACCTTGAAAATCCTCACTTGGAGGGAAATCATCAGCACCAACATTGTTTTTTTTAAATTCCTCATTCGAGAAAGATTGTCTAGCATTGCCATAATCGTCATCATTACTTTTAAAATCCCCACTTGGGGGGGATTCTTCGTCATCCTCATTCGTACCTTGGAAATCCTCACTTGGAGGAAACTCTTCATCAGTACCTTCAAAATCCTCACTTGGAGGAAATTCATCATCACCAACATTGTTGTCTTTAAATTCCCCACTCGAGAAAAATTGTCCACCATTGTCATAATCATCTTCATTGCTTTTAAAATTTCCACCTAAGGGAATTTATCCATCATTTTCATTGGTGCCTTGGAAATCTTCATCGGTACCTTGAGACTTCTCACTTGGAGGAAAATTTTCATCCCAATCATTTAAATGTTGATCATAGTCTCCACTTTGACCTACATTTTGATTATTTCCATTACTATTAAACTGTTGACTAGATTTATCACCATCATATTCCTCCTCTTCATCATTGGTGCCTTCAAAGTCCTCGGATTTAAAACTTTCATGAGGAACATGTTGAATAAAATTGTTTGCACTATGATCAAAATTTTGACTAGCTGAAAAATATGACGCCTCATTTGCATTACAAACATTCCTAGTCCCAACAGAAGAGGTATGCAAACAATTCGCTCATGTCTCAGAAATAAAATCTTTTTTATCTGATGAAGCCATCCCTTCTCTCTGAGAACATAGAATGATACAAATGCTCACCCTACCCATGACATTATTATAACATGCATAGTGATATTTTCCCTCTAAATGCCCCCCCTCCCCCCCACCAGATATAATTTCCCTCCAAAATTTCTCCCCCAA
>CBVK0100894345.1:0-11665 GCA_900067695.1 Picea abies | reverse complement strand
AAAGAAGTATTATTCCTGTTCAAAACCCTAGATATATAATCTTAGAAATAAAGTATCTTCTTAAAAAAGAAAGAAAGTATTATTGGTGTAGAAAACCCCAGATATATAATCTTAGAAGAAAAAGAAAAAAAGAAAAAAAGAAAAAAAGAAAAAAAAGAGAAGTATTATTCCCGTTCCCGCAGAGATCTAGTATGCCCGTTCCAAACCGCGGAGAAATATTAATTTCAAAGAGAAGTAGTATTCCCGTTCAAAACCGCGGAGAAATATTATTTCCATTCAAAACCACAGAGATATAATTTCAAAACCGCAGAGATCTAGTATGCCCGTTCCAAACCGCAGAGAAATATTAATTTCATATCTGCAGAGAAGTAGTATTCTCGTTCAAAATCACGGAGAAATATTATTTCCGTTCAAAACCACAGAGAAATATTATTCCCGTACAAAACCGCAGAGAGATATTATAAGTGTCATATAAGTGTTTTAGACTCTAGGCAACCTTCCAAATAATTTTCCGGCCCTACTCAAGTCAGCGTACAATGGGTCCTGTATGTTCTGTTTAGTTTTAACATTCAATAAGAGCCTCAGCTTCAATTTAGGTGTTTATTTGTGGGTCCTAAACTCCCATAATTATGTCATTATATGAATAATTATGTCATTATTTACAACATGGTTTTAAAATGTGATTAATTTAGTAAATTAGTTATTAATTAATATAAGTCTTTAATTCTTCAACATAATTCTTGGATTGTGAGTAAATTAGTTATTATCTGAGATAAGTTTTTCATCTTTATATCATAGTTTTGAAATGTGAGTAATTAATTATTAATTAAGACAAGGTATTAATTTTTAAAACATAATTCTTATATTATGAGCAAATTAGTAAATTAGTTATTGATTAAGACAAGTCTTTAATTATTAAAACATAATTCTCAAATTGTGGGTAATTTAGTAAACCAAAGATAAGTCTTTAATCCTTTAAACATAATTCTTTCACAAAAATATATTTACCTTAAGATGTCATTATGTTATGTATAAAAGGATTACAAAATTTATATATTTAAATAAATTTTCCAACATATACCAAGGTAATATATATGGAATGTGACTTTGTAAATTGTCATACTAGTTTAGATATTGTTAGTTAATTTAGACCTTATAGACTTAGGGGCAGCAGATATGGGAGTCATATATGACCTCGATGAAAACCAGATTATATATTTCACTTGGGGTCTCAAATTTACTTTAAACAACTAGGCGAAAGCTTTAGCTGTGTGTATGGGGATCACTTTTATCATGACATATACAAATCATGGAATCCTTGTCATAGGAGAATCAAAATTGATTATTGAGGGCCTTAGCCATCTCAACAAATGATCCCACCCAACCCTCCAGCGCATATATCAAAGAATTGAAGATGAGGAGAAAAAATTTCTTTCGGTTAATTATTTCTATGTCTACCATCAACAAAATGGAGAAGTTGATTCTATAGCAAAAGAAGCTTGGAAAATGGATCATGATTCCCTAAGAGTCAATGGAACTGTATCTACCCACTTACTACCTTAGTCTCATGGGTTATCTATTTATTGAAACATCAAGCATTGATGGTTCATCGCACTTCTCCTAGATTCAGTCGGTTGGGAGATCAACCTACATCTGTATATAGTCGGTTGGGAAATTGACTAGATCTCTACATTAGTCAATCAAATAGTTGACATTTCTATTGGTCAAACAGTCTACCAACAATCGAAGATAGACAGGTGGTGGATCGACTAGCCCAACAATCAACTACGAGTTTGACGCATGGACAATCGATTTGAGCATCCTTATCGAGCCAACTCGACTACACGTATTTGACGGAGTCAAATATAACAACTGACGATTATATGTGGACAAGATCTTCCCAATTTCATGGAAGTTGGTTAGATCTTGAAGCTATAAATAGCAGACCCCTTGGGTCATTATCATTAAGCGATCAAAGTGATATCATATGGAGATATCAAGGTCGAATATGCATTGTGATGTTCTGAACAAAATACACTTTTCTTAATTGTTGTAATGGTGTATTATTTTTTGTAAGTTAGAGATTTTATTAAAAGGACCTCACATAGTAAAAAAATATACAACTGTCGACTTAAACATGTAATGAGGTGGTTGCATCACCCAAGTGGGAAACCAATGCAACCATCTGTCAATCCATGAAACAGTTTGAAAACTAAGTGCCTATAATATCCTATATGCTTGGAAACGGTTAAGCTACGTAGGGCTAAAACAAAAGAGTAAAACTAGGACACCATTGGCAAAAAACTATTTTGTGAACCTAAGACACCAGTCATCATTTTGAACCTGGGTCCAATTGGGTCTGATTCCCTTACGCATTTGTTGTTTGCACCATAGACGGGGCCATTATCCCTGGAGCTAGAGTCGTGCGAAGTAGGGAAGAAATCAACACCTCAAGATTCTCGTCGTGTCGTTCCTGCAACTTGTATTTGAACAACAAATATGCCAAGTCGCGTCGAACCTCAAATACTAGGTCCTGAATGATTGCAATTGCACTCTGAAGCTCCAAGTGTTCATCGCAATGTGCACATGGAGGTTGAGGTGGAGATGAAGGTGAAGGTGGATGCGGAGGTGAAGGTGGAGGTGAAGAGGCAGGAGAATCATGGGAGGAGGCAGAGTGACTAGGAGGAGAAGTCAGAGTGGGCAGGTGGGAAGGTGGAAGTTGGGTTGAAGGCGCTTCCTCATTGAGTTAAGGTGTGTAACCAAGTGAATTGCCCAAATTTTCAAACCATTCGACCCTGCACGCCCATGGGGAGGACAGAGGAGGAAGGTCCAAGGTGGATGAGTGAGTAGAGGGAGAATGCAGGTCTAGCTTATGGCGATGACCACGCCCCTAAGAATTATACTTGTCGGACCCTCTCTTCGATTTTCCTCTTTGCTTTGGCATCTGGAGGATGAAGAGGAGAGGAGGGGTAAGAAAATTCAGCGGGACACAATGGAAAAGGGGTTGTAAGCCAGGGTAGAAGCTTAGAAGTGCAGGAACCAAAAGGTGAGAATGAATGGGATAACTCATCATAGAGAGATAACACCGGAGGAATCTCCCCACATGAAGAGACCTTTTGGAGTACCATCCCATTGTATTAACGTCGCTTATGTGGAGGAGATGGTGCAGGTACTTCGCCCTGAGAATGAACTATCGCGACTTAACTTCCTTCATAAATAGTCGGTGCTGTTGTGGAGGTGGAGAGGAACATGGGTAGAGGGAACCAAGTGTACATATTCTAGGGCCGTGGGCACTATGTTTGCGATGAAACCCCATCCAAGGAGCTATAATGGTGTCTTTAGAAACCACCTCCATGTTCAAAATTTTTATTCCCTCTTTTATTATATGCATAATTGTCTGTCTATTTCATTACAAGATCCACCCCTTTCCTCGACATGGTATTAGATCTGATGGTTTGAAACAATGACTGTTATTTGAAAACCTTGTTGAGTTAGATTCGTTGTGTGATTGACTTTGGGCCAATGGTTTACTGATTGGAACTTATTGAAATAGAAATTTTTGTCTAGATATTGAAGATGGATTTGAAGATTGATCATGTTTTTCAGAATGGATCTAATTATGTAGTATGGGCAGTGGGCACCAGACATGGAAACCCTACTGAAGAGTAAAGGACTATGGAAGTATACAAAAATTGTTATTCTATATCTAATAGATGATCAAGAAATTTTTTTTTTGATGGAAAGAAGGATGAGGTTGTGGGGATCATTATGACCTATATCTCGTGGGCGATTCAATTTCACCTCAATGGAATCGACTACCCTCATCAAGTGTGGAAGAAACTGAAGTCATTGTTTGATAGAGTTGATGAGAGCCATGTCATGCATTTGGAGAAAGAGTGATCTCTCTCGATCCTCATTCTTTTGATAGAATAGAGGACTGTTTGGCACATGCCAAATAACTCCAGTTGAAATTGGGTGAATGTGGAAAGAATCATCAAAAGAAGGATGGGAAACTCATCGAGATGGTATTGATGAATTTGAGAACATTGTTTGACGTGTTCATGATGTTTTTCCAAACCAATTGGAAAACACGCAAGGAATATGGTAAGGACTACACCTTTGAAGATTTATGTGGCTTTTTGATAACTGATCAACACAGACTGCTTGAAGAAGGAAACAATGGTGGTAAAATTCAAGCCCTCTTGCTCAAGTGAAAGAGAAAGTTGGATCACAAGGAAAGAGTATGATTTGATACCTCTACACAAAGACCTAGATGCCATCACTAGAAATATAAGGGATAGATAGATGCACCCTAGTGAAGTCAAAAGAAGAAGATATGTTAGTACCATGGAAATACTAGACATGTGGAGAAAGTCTGCTATAAGAAGAGAGAATATTTAGAGTAGAAGGTTAAACACCTTGAAGGGGACATGTACGCTATACATCGACCCGTTGATAGTTTGAACTTCCAAGTCGAAACATATCACACCTTGTTGTCTCATTCTACATGGAACAAATGGGTAGTCGACTATGGGTGCACTCATCGCATGGATAATGATGCTTCCTTGTTCGTGTCCTTGGATTAAGACAAGTTGAGGAAGATTTATATTGGTAATGATTTTTATCTAGATATTGTTGGTTAGGGTGATGTTGCATGTCTACATGGGAAAGTTGTCAATGTTTATCATGTGCCAAAACCTAGTGCCAATTTTTTGTCTATTGCTCAATTAACATAGTCAGGTAATATTGTGGAATGTTGTCCATATCGGTTCTATGTTCGTTATTTGAAGAAAGGTAAGTTTATTTTCGTTGGAGGGTTTTGTTGAAATGTTATTCAATACTGAGAGGGGGGTGAATCAATATTGCTTCTTTTTCAAAATTTTAATTAATTATTTCATTATTAAAATTATTAATCATAACAATTGATCAACAAGAAATTACAATACACATAATTTTAAATGTAACAATCATAAAATTTATATTTATTTTACAAGCTACAACTTGCAGGAGACACCAATCGCCTTTCTTTTTGAGCACCTACTCAAGGAGACACCAATCCCTTGTTTTCAAGATCCAACTTGAGGAAGCTGCAATTCCAAGTTGTTCAGGCTCCAACCTATAGAGGACTCCAATCCTCTATTTTCAAGCACCAAATTGAGGAAGCTGCAACTCCTTGTTGTTCAATATCCAACCTATAGAGGAATTCAATCCTCCCTTGCTCCTCCCTTCCACCCTCAATTCATGTGTATGTTTCACGTTTCAAATTCTTCCTTGGACTCTGCCTCTGTTTTGGTCTTCTAATTCACTCATTGAGTCCCCCTTCTTCTTCACCATATTTTTTTGTTTATATAGTATTCCAAAAGGTGTATGACATTGAAGCATTGTGTCTCTTTGTAAAAGAACAATGAATCAATTTGCCTCTTCATAGCAATAATGTTGTTTTAAGAAAAAATTTCTTCCTCTATTATCATCTTTAAGTAATCGGGTGACCTTGGCCCCTCTTCAAAATCTCTTTAATGAAGAATTATATTAAGAATCATATTCTCAATTGGCACTAGTAGGCGAATCACCTTCCATGGGATGTTTTCCTTTCAACAGTAACATACTTTATTCAAATGATGCAAAATGGTGCGAAATTTGTTTTGCTTGATATTCTATGGAATTTGCATCAAGAGCATTGTGCATGACAACTGCTCTAAGATCCAATTCAAAAATGACTTTCAATTCTTTGTTTGGTCGTCAGAATTACCTAATCATATATGTAGAATAGAAACCCACACTTCCATTGCGTACTAAATCCTTTCAAAATATTAGATTCAAGATTTTATTAGCTCTCCGGTGCATTACCTGTAACGAAATGGTGGATATGAGCTAACTTATGGCCCCCTTTTCCATACTCCATATGACTTTGGACTATGACCAAGAGAGAATGCATGCAATGTTTATCTTGGCATTTAAACAAATCAATGGTTCAAATTTAATTAACCATTGAGTGGATGGTCCACATGAATTTTGCATTTGAAAAAATGGATTCAAAATATTACCAAGACAAAACACGATAAAACATAAAGCTGACACATGGCAAGTTAAATTTAGCATAATATTATTTTCGTGTCCGCCCTCTTCTATTAACTTTCATGTGTTTTGAAATGTGAATTACATTGGAACTATTCGATCATGCTTCCATTATGATCCAACGATCAACATTGATTTCTATATTTGATGATTCTTGTGGCTAGGTATAGTGATTTAAGGATCACAGTGAGTCTCCTGACAATTCCTTGCATTTTTCTCACACCTATGAAGATGATCAGAGCATCGATTCTTACAAAAACAAAAATGATTGCAACCTTCATCTGCTCAAACCTTGTATCAAGGTTAAGGCTATTCCTATGCAGACACTACATACATGTTGTATTTGTTGGATCATTGAAGTTCCAAGATGTCTGATAGAGGCTTTCATACTAGACCCTTGTCACCCACTGCATTTCGTTGAGCACCATATTTTGATTTTTTCCCTTTGTATTTAGAACCCAGTAACTTCTTTTTTAGGTTCCTTTGTAAAGGTTTTCAACGATACCTTCATGGAGTGAACAACAACCTCACCTCTTTATCTATTCAATTTCCTTCATGGAGTGAACAACAACCTCACCTATTTGTTTGTTCAATTGCATCTTCTATGAACGGATGCCAATAACACATTCCATAGACTTTTTTTGGGACATTAGTATGAATGCATCAAGCTCACACATGATTTTTATCCATATTGACCATTTTTTACATTATTACGAATTCCATAACATAATGTCCAACATTGACCATAATGACCTTTTTTGATATCAATGCCAACACCATAACATGACATCAATGCCAAAACCATAACACCATGTCCAACATTCTCCCCCTTTGGCATTGATGGAAACAAAGTAAAAACTCCTTATTTTTAATCTTTAATTGAGTTTTAATGTTTATTCTCCCCCTTTGACAACAATGGTAGAAGGGACATTTATTTTCTCCCTTTGAGGTTATGCTCCCCCTGTCCATGTACTCTTTTTTTGATGAAGCTTGTGCAATTTAATTAGATATGGAGATTACCCCCTATTTATGTCTAAGGTTTTCATAAGTACTTATGGGAAGATGTTTTGTGAATATATCTGCAATATGTTCTTTAGTATCCACATATTCCACTTTAAAAATTTTTAGAGAAACCCGTTCCCTTAAAAAAATAAATTTAATTGGGATATGTTTGGTTTTTTAGTGCAAGAAAGGATTTTCTGGAATGTTTATAGCATTGGTATTGTCACAGTTAAGAAGAATTGGATGATCATATTTTACTTGTAAGTGGTATTGTCACAGTTAAGAAGAATTGGATGATCATATTTTACTTGTAAGTATTCTAAAGTTTGTTTCATCCAAATTTCTTGAGTGAAGCAGGATGCAATAACAATATATTCAACTTTTGTTGTAGACAGTGATATGGAGGGTTTCTTTTTACTTAGCCATGACATAAGACATTTTCCTAGGAAGAATGCTCCTCCACTAGTGCTCTTTCTACCATCAATTCTTCCTTCCCAATCTGCATCAGTATATGTAGTTAATGTGAAGTCTTATGCTTTTGGATACCATAATAACAAATCCAAGGTGCCTTTGAGATATCTGAAAATCATTTTAATTCCCTTCATATGAGTTTCTTTAGGTGCATATTGAAATCTGACCATTAATCCTACAACTTGCATGATATTTGGTCTTCTTGTTGTTGCATATAATAGAATACCAATAATTGATCTATACATGGTTTGGTCTAATTCTAGTGATTCATCATCTTTGCTTAGTTTGTATCCTATAATCATAGGAGTGCTCATAGTTTTGCAATCTTCCATTTGAAATTTCCTCAACATTTCTTTAATGTATTTGGTCTGAGATATGAATATTCCTTTGTCTGATTGTGATACTTGTGATCCAAAGAAGAATTTCAGTTCACCAATCATCAACATTTCAAATTCCTTTTTGCATTTTTGTAGCAAATTTCTTGCTTAGAGGGTTTAAATTACTTCTGAAGATGATATCATCCACATACACTACAACAATAATCATATTCTGATTTTCAATTTTAGTGTAAAGATTGTTTTCACTAGCTCTTCTTTTGTATCCTTGTTGTTGTAGATGATTATCAAGTCTTGAAAACCATGCTCCGGGAGCTTGTTTGAGACTATACAATGCTTTATTTAATTTACAAACATAGTCTTGATTCTCTGTTAACATAAATCCTTCAGTTTGTTCTATATAAACTTATTCCTTTAAATTTCAATTTAAGAATGTTGATTTGACATCCATTTGATATATTTTTAATTTTTTAAAGCATGCAAATGCCAAGAACATTATGATAGCTTCTAATCTGGCTACTGGGAAAATGTTTCCTCAAAGTCAATCCCTTCTACTTGAGCATATCCTTTGTGTTTCCTCAAAGTCAATCCCTTCTACTTGAGCATATCCTTTGCACACCAATCTTGATTTATTACTTATAACTTGACCATCTTCATTAACTTTATTTTTAAAAATCCATTTGGTCCCTACCACATTTTTATCTTTTGGTCCTGGGACAAGCTATCAGGTCTGATTTTTCTTTATTTGATCAAGCTCTTCATCCATCAATTTGATCCAATCTTCATCTTTGTTGGCCTCTACAAATGTTTTGTGTTCTATTAAGGAGAGCATTGCTTGTTTTGATTCATATGTTAGTTTTCTTCTCATTTCAACTCCAACACTTTTGTTGCCTATGATATGACTTTCAAGATGATTTCTTTGTACTCTCCTTGATGGTATGAATCTTGTCTCGGTGATTCTTCCTCTTCCTTTTCTTCTTCACTTTTTGATTCATCCTCTTGTATTTCTTCAATTTCTTCTTCATCATCATAATTTCTTCTCCTTTCATCAAATAGTAAATTATCTTGAGATTTGATTCTTCTTGTTTTTAGATCATCCACTTTTACATTTGCACTTTAGACAATATTGTGTAGCCTCAGGTTATAGCATTTGTAGGCCTTTTTGTTGAATTAGTAACTAAGAAATATGCTTTCATCTGATTTGGAATCAAATTTTCCCAGGTTATCATCATCTCTCTTAATATAACATTTGCTCCCAAAGACTCTGAAGTGTTTGAATGATGTTGGTCTGCCAAACCACAACTCGTATGGTGTCTTGTCATGGTTAATTCTAATATATGCTATGTTAAGTATGTACAATATTGTATACATTGCTCTATTAAGTATGTACATTGTTGTGTACATTGTTCTATGTTTAAGATATATACATCTCTTGGTGTCCTTGGTGCAACAACAACTAATTTTCTTGAGTCTTCTTTTCTAATTTCACATTTTATAGAGTAAAATATGAGTATGTGTCCTTGATCACATGTTTGGCTCACACCGAGGAGATTAAGCTTCAAATTTTCAATTACGAACACATTTTCTACTTTATCTCTATTATTTCCCAGACTAACTATACCCTTTCCAAGTATCTTGGTGGAGACATCGTCTCCAAAATCAACCCTTCCTTTTTATTTCCTTTTCAAGATGAGGAATTTGTCTTGATCTCCTATCATATGCTTTGAGCATCCACTATCAACATACCATTGACTTCTTTTAATTTTAGCATATAAGGCTACCTTATACTTTATTTCCTTTTCTTCCATTTGATTTTCCTTCCATACTTTCTTATAATTTCTTTCTTTAATGTTGGAAATATTTTTTTTCATTGAATATTTTGGCAGTCTACAATCACTAGCTTTATGACCAAAATTGTTGCATATGTAGCACTCAATATTGTAATCTTGTAATGGGAAAAAATAATTATAGTTTCTATTTATTTGATTACTATTATTCTTGATGTTCTTATATCTATGTCATTGAGTACTTCTATTATTGTTCTTTCAATAAGCTTTACAATCTAATTCTTTATGACCAAAATTATTCCAAGAAAAACAATAGCCAAGAAAGAGATGTTGATACCTTTTTGGGGGAGTTATTCTTGTAGTTATTTATTTTATTCCTTCTATATTCAATTTATTTTGAAGGGAGACCATATTTATATTGATTATGATCAATCTTTGTTTTTCTCTCTTCCTTTTTGAAAGAGCTTTGAAGGGAAACTGCATAATGTTTTGGATTTTTATCAATTTTCTGTGATGTAGAGTTTGATCCTTTACTAGATTTCTTTTGATCAAAACCCAGTCTTGTCTTATTGCTTGATGATATTTGACTGTTAAGAATATCATCCAATATTTTTGAGTTATTTTCAAATCTCGATTGGTTGATTCCTTTCTCAAGTTCCCTTTTTAGAAACATAATTTTAGCCTCTAGCTTTTCACAACCTTGTTATTTTTCATTGAGTTGTTTACTTATGACCTCTTCAATTCTTTTATCTTCTTGGAGTTGGATTTTTAAATCATTAATGATTCTTCTGATTTCTTGATGGTTTTTTAAACTTCCTTTTCTCTTGATTTTTTCTTTTCTTCATACTCTAATAGTTGTTCTTTTAATGCTTTTTTCTTCTTTTTATATTTTCTGATTTCTTTGAGAGCACTAATAAGTTATTCTTCAAGGTCTACTTGTCCTTCAACTTCAGAGCTTTCTTCATTTCCAATATTAACCTTAGCAGTATTAATTTGATTTTATATTCCAATAAGTATAAGTTATGTCTCGTCACCTTCACTCATGTCAGATGAACTAATGTATTCTTTGGAGTACAAGTTTTTCTTTCGCTTGTATAATTTCTTCTTATTTCTAGTTTTGTCCTTTTTAATTTCTTTATGGATATATGTTTTTTCATCATCACTATGCTCCTATTTGGGATAGGGACATTTGGAGGTGAAATGCCCAATTTTGCCACAGTTGAAAAAATTGAGAGGTAACTTCCCTTTGTATTTCCTAGACTGTTTCTTGAGTTTCCTTATAAAGTTAGCTTCTTGTTCATTTGATATGTCTGATTGATTTTCATTTGGCACATGATCATGGTTCTTGGATGATTTTTATGCTTTAAAGTTTATTTCCCCTTTTGATGCCCCTTCTTGCCTCGTTCTCATTTTATAGGCTTAAGAATCCCATGAAGTTCATTCAGTGTAAGTTTGTCAAGGTATTCTCAATATTCCAAGGTATATACCTTAGAATCATATCTCATTGGTAATGATATCAACACCTTTTGGACAATAATTTTTCTTTTAACTCTTCTCCCAGTGCTCTGATTGAATTGACAATTTCATCCACTCTTTGAAGATATTCTGCAAGGTTTTCTTCCTCTTTTGTATTCATATTATGAAACTACCCTCTATATGTTTGAAGTTTTTCTTGCTTAACTTTACCATATCCTTCATAGATGATTTTAAGTTTGTCCCAAATTTCTTTTGTTGATTTACAATGCGTCACTTTTAAAAATATAGAGTTTGCTAATCCACCCAAAATTGCATTAACAACCCTTGAATTATAATTGTAGAGTTTCTTTGCAACAACTTGTGAAGGTGCAGTAGTTGGTGCAGTGTAACCATTTACCACAGATATCCAAACATCAAAACCAAGGGCCATCAAATAACTTTTCATCCTTATACTCTAAAATGAAAAATAATTTCCTTTGAACAATGGTGCTTTGTTAGAGGACATTCCTTCTTGTTGAT
>CBVK0100894341.1:0-12126 GCA_900067695.1 Picea abies | reverse complement strand
TACCCAGTCAAGAAGTTCTTCAACATTCAAATTTCCTTCATACATTGGGACTTTTATTTTTTCCCTGGTTCCCAGCTTGAAAACAGCTCTCAGTGGTCACTCCTCTGTTGCTTGTTCTCCTACAACTTCTTCTGCTTATACATCTTCATTTTCACTTTCACTAACGTCACCAACATCAATTTCTCTTATTTGCGCTATCTCCATGGCGTCCAACCTCGCACAAAGTTGTCTCATTTCCTCTTCCATGGCAGCATTGACCATTGGTCTATCTCTACGTCTTCTTGGTGGCATGGTTCCAAGTTTTATTTTCACACAAAGATTAATTCAGGCTCTAATACCACTTGATGAAAACCCCCACCACCTCTTGGGGATGGCACGACCTCCCGGTCTAGGATTTTTCACAGTAGGGAGCTGAATTAGCTCTCGGGTCCTCTATGAACCCTCAAAAATATGTTCCATAGGCCTTCTTCCCTTTCCCTGTGCGCAAATTCAAGTTTTCGAGGGTCTTATCTAGTCCAAGGAGAAATCCAAGTGACCTCGGGCCAAGTCTGTGGGCTAAATATATTAAACAGTAGGAACTCTGCCACTTTGGATATCCAGGGTTCAGGATTTCCAACCACAATACACAACAGTCTTCCCGAACTCTAAATTCATGAACAGAGGAACTACGGTGGAGATCAGCAGCTCTTAACGTGCGTCACGATCTACGTTTCATAGATATTTCGAGACCCCAGGCTTCGAGATTCTTACTTGCTCCAACATGAAATACCCTCGAACTCGAAACTCACGGATCGGATGACTAGCGCTCACCTCAGATCATCATTTGACCTTTACTCCATGCTCCAGGCTTCGAAGCCTTCCAAAACAAAACACTTCAAATTCTCTGGAGTGTCGAACTGGTGAACTCATGAAGGGGTATTAATCAAGGGTCCACGTGTCCTTACGATTGGGTGGTTTGGATCTACTCTGGGCTTCGGGCCTTCAAGGGTCTTTGCAATATCACATTCCAAAATCATTGAACATCGAATGGGTGAGGGATAGATATGTTATCCATGTGTCCTTATCAACCGACGGTTGAGATATACTCTGGCCTTCGTGCCTTTGGGAGACTTGTACGAAGTTGTGACAACACCCTAAATCTTCAGGATAGTCAAACTTCTGGACTATGCTTGATCTATGGACATGTGTTCTCATCAATGGACGGTCCAGATCGACTTCGAATCCTGGGAATTCGATAAATTGGTCTCCTCTACAACTCTTACCCCAAAACTTGCGAATGTGTGAAGTCTGAAGGACTTCAAGGATTATCACCTGTGCTACTTTCCCAGATATGACAGCTAAGAAATATCAGACTCCTCCTCGAGCGGATCTCGTCCACTTGACCTTGAAAGTAAAATATTTATTCTTCCAAACGATTTTGTTCACTATCCCTCATGAGATTTATCACTTGAAATGATTCATACCTCTGGCGCACACCTTACGCTTCATTGAAACTTGAAACTTAAATATTTTTAGGAAATCCTCCCACGCACTCCTTGCGCTCATCTTCTTTGAGACTATTTCAACACTTGACCAAGTGTTGGCCCTATGCACACCTTGCACGGGTCTTCTCAATCTTCTATACTCCTCTAAGTATGTGTGCACTCCTTTCAGGCACTCTACACAATTCATGTTATCTCTCCTAAGAAGATGAGTCTGAATGACTCTGCCTTCACACTCCTTGCGTGGCCACTGTGCACTCCTTGCACCGGTGTTTCAAAACAGAAACAATTGAAACTTATAGAACATTACAGGTTCATTCATTCAATCATGAAATGCAAACAGAGGCATATAAAACACAGAAAGAAAATAACACAACATTACTCAATTAGCTCATAGATATGCAAACTCAGAGTTTGAAATCAATCCTCCTCTATTATATTCCTTCAGCAAAGCATTTAAAAATAGCTCTTGTAGCTCTCAACTTCTCTTCTTCAGCAAAATAGCAAATAAACTTCAGTAGCAATTACAATAAACTCTAGCAGCCTCTTTTGGGCATAGATTAGATACATTTATACATGTAAGGGCTTCTCGATCCTTCCTTCTGACTACTCTGATGCTTTCACATCATAATTAGAGCATTCTACCACTAAGGCTTATTACAATAAATGGATAATTACAACCCAAATATGAGTCGATGCTCGATATATGTACAATCCTACAGCTAATTAAGGCGATTACAATCTCTTGTGATCTTGATCAATGACTCAAGCCTCAAAACATTAAAGGGCCTTTAATTACAATGCTTTCAAAATAGTAAAATGACATGCTCTCCTTGGGATCCAAAAAATTTTGAATGTGCGCATTGGATGTTGATTTGTCCTCCACTTGGCCTCATTAAACGTTGATGACGATGCTCCTGCATCAAAACAACTCACTCCTTACTTATTTCCAATCACACTTAGGAAGAATCAATGGAGACTATCCTTGATCTATTCATTCCAACAAACTTTTTCCTTAGTCAATAAAATTCCACAATTAGGTAAAAGAAATGTCCAGGCTATCCTTGATCTATTCATTCCAACAAAGGTTTTACTTAATCAACAAAATTCCACAATGACATAATCAAATATCAACTATTTGGAAATTTAAATCTTCATTGAATAATGGTGTTTTTATTTTTCTTGGGAAGAACCAATCATAGGGGTACTTTGAATCATGGCTTTAGTTCCCAAGTGAACATAATTGACCCTTTAACATTTTATTTGTCTCACTCCTAGTCAAGATTTATAAAATAATGCTTTAGTTAAAAAAAATTATGATAGACCCCAAGTAATTTCTATGAGCCACTCTCTTATATATCATTTCCAAGGAGTTGCTACATGCCACAATTCCACAATTAGGCAAATTAAATGGAGACTATCCTTGATCAACAAAATTCCAC
This sequence comes from Picea abies, assembly GCA_900067695.1. Classification (NCBI taxonomy): domain Eukaryota; kingdom Viridiplantae; phylum Streptophyta; class Pinopsida; order Pinales; family Pinaceae; genus Picea; species Picea abies. The sequence continues at coordinate 9,203 of CBVK0100894341.1, read as the reverse complement.
AATTATGTAAAAGTAATGGAGACTATATTTGATGTATTCATTCCAACAAATTTTTTACTTAGTCAACAAAATTCCACAATGACACAATCAAAGATTATCTATTGGGAAATTTCAATCTTCATTGAATAATAGTGTTTTTAGTTTTCTTGGGAAGAACTAATAATAGGGGTACTTTGAATCATGGATTTAGTACCCAAATGAACAGAAGGGACCCTTTAACATTTTATTTGTCTCACTCCCAGTAAATCTCTTATAAAATAATGCTTCATTTTACAATTTTGTTATGATTGACCCCAAGGAGTTGTTATGAGCCACTCTATTATTTATTCACTTATCTTTTCAAAGGAGTTGCTACATGCCACTCTCTTATTTATCCGCCTATCTTTTCCAAGGAGTTGTGACGTGCCACTCTCTTATTTATCCACCTATATTTACCAAGGAATTGCTATGTGCCACTCTCTTATTTATCCGCATATATTTTCCAATGCATCACCTGGAATCCTTGTCCATACACGTCATCTATAATCACATCCTTGTGTTAATGTGATGACCACTTGTCACTAACCAAGATTGTGATGTCTATTCATCCAGGCCCAATCTTCACCATCCATTTAGCTTTCATCCATTATTTCATGGACTTCAACATTTTTCATATCAAAGTCTTAGACCTTGCTCCATCCAATGAATTTCCTTGCAAAACCAATGGAGCTATCTATTCCAATTGAGATCAAGAGTTTGTCATCTAAAATATACTAGAGGATCTAGAGTGCTAACATATTAACCTTATATTCACTAGCCAACATGTCATTAAGATAATATTGTTATAAGGATGGGTTCTAGATGTATTTGAGTTTTGTTTTATTAAAAGTTGTCATTAATCATCATCACCATCATAAAATAAATAAATTCATCTTACAATAATCTTTGAATACCTCATCACCCTTATTCCAATCAACACAAAGAAATAAAGAATATTGAAATGTCACCTACAAAGTGAGTACCCATGCAATTTTTAAGAATAATTATAGGAATATTCAAAAGGATCAAATTAATAAACTAGTCCTTAAAATTCTTCTTTCCCTATACTACTCACCTAAAACCAACATAAAAGCATTTTTTCTTAAATATGAGAATTTTAAAGCCTAAATAATGAGCGTGCATAGCGTTGACACCTACGTTTTTATGAGTACTTGAAGAAGTTTCCCATAGCAATCCTATGTTGTAATTGAAGTGTTTGGATGATAGACATGTCAATTACTCTATCTCCAACTAACATCAATTGATATTTGTACCACAATACATTTGGAATACATGGGAGGTTATTAAACCCTATCTACATTGGTAGGAAAATCATTAAAAGTTTGGACTCTCATTTTATAAACATCTTATGTGGTGGTCTTTAAAGATCACCAATAATGTTAGAGAATCCTTGATATTTTAGTTAGATTTAAGGATTTATAAGAAAATCATAAATATAGTTGAAGATATAGTTTAACACGATTCTATAGCAAAGCAAGGGTTAGCACTTTCATAATAACTAGGCTACTTCTTTCTAGGGGGTCAATCTCAATGGATAAGCCAACAAACCAAGAGAAAGGTAGAGGACTATCTAAACTGAATAGTGGGAATCGTAATCTCAACAATGATCCCTTGCCTGATTGAAGGGGGGTGGACAAATATTCATCCAAGGAGACCTTCGAATAAATATAGTTTAAAATATTTTTCATTTTCTGTTAATTAAACCTTATATTGGGGGGAGATATTATGAAAAAATATACTATGCATTTCATTAAATATTCCGCCCACCCTCATATATATGAAGGGTTTTCCTTATCTCTCTTCACCCTCCCTAACCTTGAAGGAAGGAAACAACCATATTAATCAAGGTTGACTTTTCATAACCTTAAGGGCTTAATATTCTAGATCAACAAAGTCATAAACAACTGCTTCAGCTATGACTAATACTAGTAGTCCTTCAGCTGGACTAGATAGATAAATAATAATTGTTGTATGGTGTAATGATGGGAAGTGTAGTGGTGTTAATCCTTCTTCTAGGAATATGCCAATTGACTTCTACCAATGGCTAAGTTGAAGGTTTTCAATTGGTAACATGATTAATATACCTTGGAGGCTCAACTCTAAATTATTTATTTGGTTGTTCATATGTAAGCAATGTGGAAGGCCACATTGAAACCTTGAAAAGACTTATTTTCTTGGACCTTGAGTTATGATGTTATATCCCTTGTATATGACTCTCACACTTAGGTCATGGATAGCCAAAAACCTTTTCTAGTTATGTAAAAGGCCCAAAATGTCCTAGAATTTAGTGGAGTCTTGTATTTTTCATTCCATAATATCGTTCATGCAAAAGGTACCATTCTATGTGAAAATTTTCTCAAGATTATTAATTTTAGAAAAAAATAATAATATAGAGAATATACATTTTATCCCTTACAAAATTATAATGAAATTTGATTTAATAAAAGATATGTTGTTTCATATTCTACCTAGACTAATCGAGTGAATGTGGTTACAAAAATAATCACCTTTGTAGAAGGTGGTGATGAATTTCAAACATATTTGCCAAATTCTCAAATATTGGCATGGGTCATTGTACACCATAAGAAGAGTCCTACCAAAATCGTCCTTAGCATGCTTTAAGGAGTCCCACAGGGGAATTTAAAAATCCAAGTCAACACTAACTAGGTTAAATTCACAAGAAAAGTAGACATAGTTGACAACATGATAACGGAGATAAACATAGAATACCAAGGAAAATGACAAGTTTTCATGCATCCCATATTCCAATATCATAGGGTGTTTATGTTGGGTTGTTATATTATTTGCAATGAGATTCTAGTCAAGGTGGATCGACTAGGGAAATAAGCCGACCAGGAAAGTCAAAGTCGAAGTGACCGACATCAATTCAAGATGTCAGCCAACAATAGGACAACAGGAGTTCATGTGGCAACCAACTGAAGACCAAATGTAGGTCGACTGGTAGTCGACTATAACAAAATCTCAAGATTCACGGGATTTGTAGCCAATGCTCTACGTGGATCTATAATTGTTTTCGGGTGCCTCTATTTAGGGTTTTTCCTACTGTAAATCCTATAAATAATATGTGTTGTGATATTGTAAAGGCTAATCAATAATCATGAGATTAATCTTTAGCCGAAGGTTTTTGGTCATGTAGATGTAAGTGGAATTGGTTGCAGGGTTGTTCTTGTGTAAAGCAAGAGGGTATGATGTTGATTGTCTTAGGTGTAGACCAAGGTTAGGCATGTAACCTTTTATTCTAAATGAATAAGAAAACAAGAGAGAAAGATGCTCAAGGAATGTTGGTTTTCTTACTTGGGTTTCCTGGGTAAAATATTTGTGTATTGTGTGCTTGCATTGTTATTTACTTTCTTGATTATATATTTCTTCTTATCTTCTACTAGGTTTGGTGTGGAAGTCTATTTCCTAACATGTGGTGTCATATCTTGATTTAAAAAAATTTGGATTTGAGCTAAACCCTAGGTCTAGTAAGAGTCTAAGTCAGAGATATTTAAAGTTGCTCGTGAAAGAATGGAAAGTATCTAGAGGATAGAGATCAAAAAATTCAATGGCTAGAATTTTGAGCTTTGGAAGCTTAAAATTGAATATCTCCTTGTATATCAAAAGCAATGGACAACGGTTTGTCTAGGTACCATGTCGACAGGTATGTCGATGAAAGAATAGGAGAAACTTGAGAGAAGAGAAAGGAGCACAACTCAAATTTGTCTTGCAGATTTAGTGTTGTTGAATGTTTCGGGTGAAGATTGGGCCAATAAACTATGGGACGAGTTGGGAAGCTTGTACCAGTCGAAATATCTCGTAAATAAGTTGTTTCTGAGAAAGAAATTGTATCTTATGAGAATGAGTGATGACAATTCGGTGATTGAGCATTTAAATGCATTTAATACCATTATAATCCAGTTATCTTCTGTGGATAATAAAATCATTGAGGAGGAGAAATGTATTGTCCTATTATGTTCTTTTCCAAAAATCCTGGGATATCTCAGTCATGGCTATAGGGAGTAATACAATCACATTAGCACTAGAAGACATGGTTGTATCTCTAATGTCGAAAGAAATGAGAAGAAGTAACATGGAAGGATTGACCAAAGATGCTTTAGTGGTGAGAGGTCAAACAATTAACAAAGATAAAGGCAAATTCTTCGGTAGAAAGTATAAGTCAAAGTGTAGATCTAAATCCTCGGTTCAGTAAAAAAGAAGATGTGGAAATGCGATAAATTTGAGTATTACAAAAGGGATTGCAAGTTGAAGGCGATGGAAGTCAGTACATGATCCAATAAGAAGCAGTTGATTGAGAGAAAGATGACTCCAGATAAGGGAGGCGATGTGTACCTTGCGTCGACTAGTACACAGTTGGATCAATATGTTTAGTTGATTGACTCAGGAGCATCCTATCATATGACACCACATAGAGAATAGTTCTGCAAATATGAATGATATGGAGGACAAGTGTTTTTGGGGGACGACTCAACAACCAAAATTGTCAAAGGGGAAGAGTTCAAACGATACTGTAGAATGGGAGGAGCAGAACCCTTCCAAGTGTGCTACACATTTTGGGTTTGGAAAGAAACCTGATATCGGTCAGTAAGATGAGTGATGCTGGCCTACACACTCTATTTTAGGAGGAATCGTGAAAGATGGTCAGAGGTGTGATGGTATTAATGAAAGGAGTTCTGATTGGAAGCATATACAAATTGTTAGAGAGTGTCAACTCGACTGGATGAAACAACATCATTTCTCCTAAAGGATCCATGTGCATTATAGTTCCCAAAGTTGTAATCTTAAATGTGGGTGGTCGTGAAAGCATGTCTTCCAACTTATTTGTTCTACTCTTCTTATACTTTATAACCAAATGAAATTGTTGTAAAAACCGCATCCACTTGTAATGTCTAGTTTTTTGTAGCTTACTCTGGGATTGTGAATACTATAGTGGTTGGTGATCTATGTGGATGATGGTCTCCTTTCCCATCAAATAGTGTTTCCACTTTTTGACAGCTTGTACCAAGGCATAGAGCTTCTTGTCATAGGTAGGGTAGTTGAGATCCACCCCATGAAATACTTCAAAATGATAGCATACAAGCCTTCCTCCCTACATCAATACTGCTCCTGTGGCATACCCACTTGCATCTGTCTCCACTTCAAAAGGATTCTACAATTTTGTTAGTGTGAGCACTGGTTCTTGACTGATATTTATTTTCATCTCATCAAAGGCCTTTTGTTGATTCTTCCCCCACTAGAAAATATTACCACTGGTTGTTATAGCATGAAGTGGTGCAGCTACCACTAAAAATGAAGCTATGAACATCTGCAAGTATTGTGCCACCCCAAAAAAACTCCCAACTTCAATGAGATTTGTAGGAATTTTCCATGTCACGATGTCCTCCATATTTGCAGGATCTATCTTGAGCTCCCCTCCACCTATCACATACCCAAAATACACCAAACACTTCTGAGAAAACTCACATTTATTGATATTTTCCAGTAGCTCGTGATTTTTTCAATGTCTCTAACACCTGCATAAGATGTGACATATGCTCCTCCCAGGTAGCAATATAAACCAATATATCATCCAAATAGACAATAACAAGTGAATCCATATAAGGGAGTAAAAAATCATTCTTATTATCATAAATGTAGTTGGTGTATTGCATAAACCAAATGACATAACAAACCACTCATACAAACCTTGCCTTGTCTTGAAGGCATTATTCCAGGTATATTCTTCTTTGACTCGTACCTGTTGATATCATGATTTCAAATCCATCTTAGTGAAGTACTTGGCACGTTGCAACTAGTCCAATAGATCATTGATCCTTAGCAAGGGGTATTGATTCTTCAGTGTAATCTTTTTCAATTCCCTGTAATCGATACACATTCTCCAAATCCCATCCTTCTTGGGAAAAATTATGATGGGTGACCAACAAGGTGAGGCACTTGGTTGAATTACACCCTACTCCAACAACTGTTGCAATTGCTTCTTCAGTTCATTTTCTTCCAGAATAGACTATCTATACATCCCGATATTTGGTAATGGGGAGTCTGGAAAAAACTGTATTTCGTGCTCCACTTCCCTCTTGGGTGGTATCCCTTTAGGCTCCTAGAACACTTCTTTGTATTTCTGTAGCGAATTCTCCAACTATTGTTTCTTCTCTTTAGTACATCCCTCTAGTGATGCCTTCACTCTCATTGACTTGTTGTCACACTGATTTCCTCTTAAAAAAATTAAAACATATTTCTTACTAGAACTAATCAACTTCTTGGATTGGCTGGCACTTACCAGTCATATATTTGACTTTCCTTTATGTGCATTGATGGTGTAGGATTTACCATCCTTGATCAGTTGGTATTGGGTGGATCTCCGCATCAATATTGCATCCCTCATATACATGTAAGGGCTTCCAAACATTACTCCACATACATAAAGGGGCACTACATCCAATTCCACTTCATCAATAAAATCAACACTTAGAGAAAATTTAATCTTACACTGTATTGTTACCGTTATCTCGGCATCCTTGTTTACCCAACCCAATGGATAGGGGCTAGGATTATTATGAACCTCCAATCCAAGATTGTTGACTAGATCCACTGCTATGAGATTAGCCCGTGAACCAGATCATCTATCTTGGTCATCTTGACCTGAATCTTGATGTGGAAGAGCTTGGTCATATCGTTTTATTCCTATTGATGAAGACTACTCAAATTCACCTCCTTCCGCACATATGTGCAGACAATATTTTCATCAAAATCAAAGCTACTTTCAACCAGATTGCTTGAATCTTTGGTTAGAAATTTATTTTTCTTTCCTTCCTTCTTGTGGTTCTTTTGGTTCATCTCTAGATGTAGTTTCCAACATTTTTCCTCGATGTGGTCATCAATGTTGAAATTATTGCAATGTTTTTTGGGATCTTTACTATGTTGTGCAATGGTTGTTGTCTTCTTATCTTCCCCCCCTTTCCACTTCTTCTTCCCCTCTTTGGAAGCTTCTTGACGCTCTTTATTCTCCGAACCACTTGGTTTCCCCTTCTTTTGGCCTATTTTTTCCAAGTATTGTTCCTATACACACGCCTCACCCATTGTCTTTTTCTTGAAGAGCATCACCTTCTTTCATAGATGACGGTGTAAACCCCCTAGATACTTGAGGAGTACATATGTGTTCTTTGGAGAGATACCCAACATGATGGCCATCTTTCTGAACTCACTGGTGTACTCCTATACACTTTGCCCATGTCTCTTCTTGAAGTAGTGCCACAAGATCCATTGGTCCTCTACATACCCGATAGGGTAAAATTGGGAGTTAATGAGGTTTTTTAATTCCTCCCACCTTGTTACTACTGAATCACCCTCTAGCCTAAGTATTTATGTATGGATTTCCCACTAGGTTAAAGCATGTCCCTCTAACTGTAATCTAGCAAATGAAATCTTTTGCTCTTCATCTATATGGTGAATGATAAAATAAACTTTGAGCATTCTCTCCAGGTGAGAGTTTGTTGGGAATTGTTCCTTGGTGCACTGGGAATTAGTTTCAATGCTCTGAGACTTCCTTTCCAGTATGTTGTTGAAGCCCTGGAAGGGAAGTGGGGAAATCAAAGGATTGTTGAGTTGAGAAGGGGAACACTTCCTAGGGTGGGACAAACGTGTGGGGAATGAGAGATTGTATACTAGTTGTAGCAATAGGCACCTTGGACTAAGAAATTTTGTTGTTTATCAGACCTTAGCCTAAAATTAAGAGTCATTTTCCCTAGTGTAGTTAATCCCCAACTCAGGGGTGACATGTTGCTGAAATTTTATGAGCAACGGATTATATGGTTGGGAAGAATGTCTAAGTTATACACGCAGTTGGTGACTTTTCATAAAAGATAAGTGTTATGGATGTGATTTTCCAATTTATTGTGTGTTATTTACTTATGTATTCTATGTTTTATTTCATGTATGATGTTGCATATAAGTAATTTTCATTGTTCTGTATAATTTTGTTTATACATGTAAGTGTGGTGTCAATATTCAGTATTTGTAATCATACATGTTGAGTGTGACATTTTTTAGTAGTTATTTTTGTTTAAAAAAACTTTGTAGTAATAATATGAGTCTCAGAGGTGAGGTTGGAATGGTCAGGTGTGCAGGGAATTACTCTATGTGTGCATGAGGTTGGATTCATTTTGTGCGTAGGGAAACATCCCATGCACACAGGGAGGTCAAAATTTACATATGACGCCAGAATGATTGTGTGTACAATTATGATCACATGTTGCAAGTGAATTATGTGCATGATAATGTTGGTGTGTTCAGCATACGTGTGTGCGCAGATGTATTGTGTTACTTTTTTTTTTATAAGTTGTGCCAGATGAGGAAATTTAATGTGGCGTGACCCAGCTAAGATTCATGCGCATTACTTCAATTATTTCTGCATAGACCGTGTTATAGTGTAGAATCTACTCACTAGACTTTTGGAGTAGCATTTCCTAGAAGTGAGCTGGAAATGTTACAAGGTGGTATCAGAGCATTTTGTAAGTATCGGTAATGGGGAACATTACAAGGTGGTATCAAATCATTTATTAAGTATTGATAACGGGGAACGTTACAAGGTGGTATCAGAGAGACAGAAGTTGAGAGTTGCAGTGGCGGGACCCGACCTAGGTGGTTGGGGACGTTACAAATTGATATCAGAGCTATTGGTTCAATACTGGACTTGTATGGGCCAAAGGCCAACAAGAAGTTGTAGAGCTCCAGTTTCAACACTGAGCCTGCATGGGCCAAGTATCTACTTAAAGAAAAATGCAGACTGGTAAGTGGTCGAATTTGGAATTACAACATGTCCATCGTGTGGATGAGATAAGAATGCACAGAAAATTATGGTGTGTGGTTGTGTGCACTATAAGTTGGGTTTTCACATAGAAAAACTTGTGGTACATGTGTAATATTGATGTGCGAGTGTGTGCACTAGAATTTGGGATGTTAAAACATCCAGGAATCAAAAGAAAGGATTCTGATAATGGTGCATAGTTTCATGAAGTTGTTACATGAACTCATCTAATAAATCTTATTTCCTGAACATTTTGCAAAATTATCAATGATTAGAATAGGAAAGAATCAGCATATAAATTCAAAAAGCATGGAAGATGCGTAGATAACTTTCAACCATG